>VSMD01123354.1:0-279372 GCA_008750895.1 Mirza zaza
TTTGAGACAGAGTTTCACTTTATTGCCCAGGCTAGAGTGAGTGCCGTGGTGTCAGCCTAGCTCACAGCAACCTCAAACTCCTGGGCTCAAGCAATCCTGCTGCCTCAGCCTCCCAAGTAGCTGGGACTACAGGCATGTGCCACCATGCCCGGCTAATTTTTTTTTTTTTTTCTATATATATTAGTTGGCCAATTAATTTCTTTCTATTTATAGTAGAGATGGGGTCTCGCTCTTGCTCAGGCTGGTCTTGAACTCCTGAGCTCAAACGATCCGCCCACCTCGGCCTCCCAGAGAGCTAGGATTACAGGCTTGAGCCACCGCGCCCGGCCAACTTTGTAGGTCTTGACAGTTATGTTGGATCATAATAATTAAGTCAAGAAGTTGTTTCTTGTGGGACAGAAGCTAATGTACTCACAACTAAACCTTTTCCAGAATAGGTTTGGGTGCCCATGTGTTTTTCTGTTCCCGGGTTTGCAGGGGGAGAGAAGAGGAGATTTTTATTTGTTTTGTTGGATAAAATTACTGCATTCGTTTCTAAAGTATGCTGGGTCAACGAGCACATCTTCCTAGGATGAGGTTTCCTGGGATTATCACAGCTTTGTAGTGGCTTATTGCAATCACCTTTCCTGTGCCTCAGTTTTATCATCAAGAAAATGAGAGAATTAATCTCGTAACATTCCTTCCAGCAACAGTACCTCCAGGTATGTGAAAAATAGCCTTACTTTAATTTTATTTACTCAAGAAGCACTGACATTTTCCTTACTATGGAATAGGCACCAGCCTAGGTGCTTGGCAGATAACTCACTCAAACTAGCACTATACTAATATCACCGTGCTACAGGAAACTGAGGCACAGAGGGCTTAGTAATTTGCCCAGGGTCATCCAGCTGTTATAGAAGGCAGCCCAGCCGAGATGCAAACCTGGGCAGAGTTTGTGCTCGTGTCCACCAGGCTGTGCTGCCTCCAGTTCTGTCACTGAACCCTTGATTCATCTGCTGCGTGTGATCGTATGCTGAGAGTGCTGGCAGCCACAGGGAAGAATGAAGCAGGTCCCTGTTCTCGGGAATCTTGGCGCTAATGGAGAGATACGTATTCTTCTTGGTATGTGTATGTACGTGTGTCCCACATAAGGACTCCAAGGTAAGCATTTATGTGTGAGAATTCAGTATAGGTTAAGTAATAAGTTCCAGATTTTTAACTGGCTTACTTAAGACTGTTTAAATAAACCTCAGGATTTTAATGTGGTGGTAGTAAACTAGGTCAGACTCCTGCAGGGAACTATGGAGACATAATAAGCCCGAAGGCCAACCTATTTGATACCTAAAGTTAATAGAATTGTGTATAGAAATTAAAGTAGTTATGCTGAGTCATCTTTCTTGAAAGTTCTTAGTCAACCTGAATCCCCTTTATATATGTTAATATGCACTGCCCGAGGATAATCTTTGTATCTGCCATTCTACCGAGGACAATACTTTTTTGCAGTGTTCACTTAATAAATAAATGTTGAGTGAACGATCATTTTCATTTCACGGTGTGCAGGCTGAGTCTCTGGAAAGCTCTCTGCATCAGTCAGAGCCCTGGAGGAGGCAGAATCACACTCAGGAGCTTCAACTGGGCAGGCTTTCGTGAAAGAACTGTTCACTGAAGACTAAGGGAACCAGCAAGGGATGCTGAGGCAGCCTCAACTGTCACCACCCCCAGGCCAAAAGGAGCACATGTGTGGAGTCCCATGAGAGCTGAGTCTGCGGAGGAGGGACAGAGTGGCAGAGCTGTAGCCGACACAGGAGGTGGGAAGGAGGGGCACGGAATGAACAGCCCAGCTTCTCCTGCTGCCCTCAGACCATTGGCTGAACCCAGCTGGGATACAGAGTGACAGGGACACGCTGGGGGTAGGAGCCAGCGTGCCAGAGACACATGAGGATTGAATGCAGTTCGACTCACCATCCGCAGAAATACTACATTTTCCCTCTAACAGTTACACCATCGTGTATGTTATGAAAAACCAAACATGTTCTAGGTGTTTCTAATTATTTGATATGTACATTGCTGAGAGTCTACATAAAGTACTGAATTTAAATTATCAGTAGGTGGTGCTGCTGAGATTGAATCATGAAAAACCTAAAACAGACATTTAACTGAAGATTGTGTAGGCTTCAGACAGGTTATTTGAGAAATAACTTAATATTACAGGCAGTTTCTGATTCATTGTTTTTCCATGACATCTGGAAAACAGTTTTAGAATTTTGATTTACTTAAAATGTGAAATAATCTAGGTTTCCTCAACAATCAGAGGAGCAGCAACTTACATATCTGCAGAAATTGAAGGATGGGCATGTTGTGGAACACACTAATAATTTCTGACATACTATACTGGGAGTAGCTAGTGTCTTTATGTCTTAATTTACTGTTAGAGAGCCAAGCAGTGAATTATAATATGTGTCAAGATTTTTAAAAATGCTTCAATTAGAATTTTCTGGAGAATTGCATGCAAGGAACTTCAGAGCTTTATCTTGTGGAGCATCAGAACTGACTCCCTGAGGCACCATGTTTCTGTCGCCCCTCAAAAAATAGAGTACTACAGTTCTTTACCAATAGAAATAGGCCCATAAAAGTCCTCTAGTTATAAAATGTTTACCTGGCATGGATTAGAAAGATGCTAAAGTCTTCTATTCCCCTAACTACCTCAGAGGGATACTTGGGAAAGTAAAGATTCCCAGGCCATTTGCCTGGAAATTCTGATTTAGTTTATCTGGGATGGGACCAGAAAGCTGTCATTAACAAGTGCCCACTCCCTGCCATAATCCTCAGGTCACACTAGTTATCTCACCTACTTGGTCTAAGGCTTTGCAAACACCCTGTGCTCACAATCACCTTCAAAAGGCTCCTGCCCAGAGTTCTCCATATAATTTCAGGTGCTGCTGAGAGTCCTTAGAACCTCTTACATAGTCTGTTTTAGGAACCCCTATGCTATGGGGTCAGACTAAAACTCCCCAGTTGAGACTTCAAGCCTTTTGCCCCATAGAGCTTCCTATCTCATTCTCATAGTTAGGAGCTATAATGTGAGGACTTACAGATTATATTCCTGAACGTAGAGCAAAGTTAAAACCAAAGGAGGCCATGTGGTTTCTTTTAAGCCTGTATGAGTTCTTAAATAGAAAGTAAAGTCTGTTAAGGAATTGCTCTAGACAGGATTCATATACTGCAGTCACCAGTATGTTCCAGAAAAAAAAAAAAATGGATAAAGGAGACTAGTGATCTGTCAAGGTGTTATGCGTCACTTTTTTGTATTCCCAAGGACACAGCCTCTTGTTTGGAGAGCATGATTTGGGGCCCTGTCATAGCATAGCAGAAATCATTCTCGCAGCTCAACCTCAGACTTCACCAGTCAGACCAAAACATTTGTTAACTAGCAGCCTTGGATCCTAACAGCAATTAGAGTTGTCCAGTCACTCAAATGTTTTAATTATTGAGACTAACAGCTTTGTTACTAGTCTAAATCAATCTATCAGCAGTCTAGTACTGGCCCTGTGATGTAAGTTCAAAGTATTATTATCATACTTGATATGATAATAATACTTTGATAATAATACTTTGATTATTTGAGTATGATAATAATACTTTGAACTTACAAAGTTCAAGTTCATACAGAGGAGGGTCATATAGATTAATTTAAAAACTTTAGGTCAGATCCTAACTAGATGTTAAAAATACAAGTCATATCTGGGCTACCACCACTGTGGTGGTGATATAAACCATTTTGTGTACTTCTAGATGTACAATGATGATTAGCTAGCTATTTATCTGAATAGCTTTATCCATGCTTATGTATATAGGAACAAAAAACATACTCAAATGAAGTGGCAAGACAGTTTTTTAAAAACATACATGCAATATTGAAATGTAACTATAAATCTTTGAATGTATGACATTTTCATTTCTTTAATTCCCATTGTCTCATTTTGGCAAGGGTATAAAGTTGAAAATGGAATTCAGCAGATGTTTCAGCACTCGTGTGAACTAACCATGCATGGTGAGTGTACAGAGAAGAGTTAACAGAGCAGGCCGGAGCGCTGCCTTTGAAAAGCCTGTTTACCTGCGTGGCTCTTGGCTGCCATCTGCGAACTTGGATTTCAGGAGAGTTCCCACCATTCCCAGAACTGATAAGAGTGGCTCACTGTACCCAAACGATTTGTACGAATGGTGTGGTATATTCTGACTACCTGCTTTCCTTCTGGGAATCTGGAATTTTGGTGTGTTCCAGGCAGAGAAAGCCTACATCATCCACCCCCAATAAAAACCCTGGGCACTGACTCTCCAACACGCTTTCCTGGTTGGCAGTATGTCATATGTGCTGTCATGACTTGTTGCTGGTAGAATTAAACATGTCCTGCATGACTCAACTGGGAGAGATCCTTGGAATCTTCTCCATTTCCTGTGGACTTTGCCCCATGCACCTTTTACTTTTGCTGACTTTGCTTCCAAGTGTTTTCAGTGTAATAAGTCATAGCCATGAATATGACAATATGCGGAGTACTGTGAGCCCTGGTAGGAAATTATTGAAACTGGTGGTGGCCTTGGGGTCCCCCTCCCCAACACAACAAGATACCCTCATTACCTTTAAGAAGGTCAGGAACAAATAGGGAAGTGAAACATGTACATTTGAAACTATAGCATAAGGTTGGAATTTAATAATGTATTAAGCATGATAAGAAGAGACAGGGACAAATGCTGCTTGCAAGTGTGTAACTAGATACAGTCTTCAGTGATTTCAGTGCTTTGTAGCATTTTTTTTTGAGACAGAGTCTCGCTCTGTTGCCCGGGCTAGAGTGCCATGGTGTCAGCCTAGTTCACAGCAGCCTCAATCTACTCGGCTCAAGTGATCCTCCTGCCTCAGCCTCCAAGAATGCTAGGATTACAGGCATGAGTCACGGCACCTGGCCTGCTTTGTAGCAAATGTAATAGTATTTTCTATTAGGACCTTTAAAATAATCCAGCTATATGAGTGTTAAATGAAATGTATAGGAGACCATTATTTTGAACTAGGTTCCCAGCAGACCAGACCAGACCCATATGGAGTCACTTGTTGAAAGGGCCACGTCATCAAACTTTGAGACAGGTCAATTTTCAAAAAAAAAAAAAACAAAACAAAACCCTGGAGATTCATAGCAACCAATAAGAAGAAAGCCCCTCTGTTTTAACCCTACAGGGAATGTTGACTTTTATACAACCAATCAGCTATGTGTTCCTTATTTCTGCTTCAGCCTTTTTTGGTCTCTAAAGGCAATCTCCTCTGATCTTATTTGGAGCTTGAAGCTCTTATTCTTAGAATGGGATGCTGCCCCAATTCATGAATTGCAAATAAAAGCCAATGAGATCTTTAAACTAATTTGTTGTAATTTTGCTTTTAACACTAGTTTCTTAAGCATACATAAATCTATTTTTATTAATATTCAGAAAATTTTTCCCGAACCTCCAGGTTGAGCATGTGCCTCTCCTCTGCTGCCATAATACCTTGGGCACACATCTGTCATTGCGCTACTATTGAAATTACTTACAGTTATATCCATCTCTCCAACTAGACTGTAAAGCCTGTAAGGGCAGAGAGCATGTCTTAGCCATCTTTGTAGCTCAACATTAGCACGGTAACTAGCAAAGAGAGTCCACTCAGTTCATTTGGGAATCCATTCAGTCAGTCATTCGTCAAACATCTATTGTGGTCTTACCATGCACCAAGCTAGTCTCACGATATGAGTATGTAACAGACATCAAAATTGGTAAAAATTCCTGCCCTGAAGAAAGTTACATTTCAGTTGGGGGAAACCCAATTGCAATAATAAGTAAAATAAACGTTATGTACCAATAGGGAGAAGCAGCAGCTCCTGAGAGCTGTGGCTCAGCTCATTCTCATTCGCTCGTGCTCACTCTCTCTCTCTCTCTCTCTCTCTTTCTCTCTCTCAGAAGTGGAAGAAAAGAGTCTGGATAATTCTATATTTTGTTTGGAACCAGAAAAGGGTCTGAAAACAATCTTCAGCATAAACAACAAATTTGGAGACATTACATTACCAGACTTCAAACTATACTACAAAGCCATAGTAACCAAAACAGCATAGTATTGGCATAAAAATAGAGACACAGACCGATGAAACAGAGCAGAGAACCCAGATATAAAACCATCCACACATAGCCAACTGATCTTTGACAAAGCAGACAACAATATACACTGGGGAAAAGAAGCCCTATTCAATAAATGCTGCTGGGAGAACTGAGTAACCACATGCAGATGAATGAAACAGGATCCATATCTCTCATCACTCACAAAAATTAATTGTAAATGGATAAAAGACTTAAATATTAGGCATGAAACCATAAGAATGCTAGAAGAAAATGTTGGAAAAACTCTACTAGATATCAGCCTAGGCAAAGATTATATGAAAAAGACCCCGATGACAATCACAGCAACAACATAAATAAATGTTACTTGATTAAATTAAAAAACTTCCACAGCTAAGGAAATAATCAACAGAGCAAATAGCCTACAGAATGGGAGAAAGTTTTCACAAGCTATACATCCAATAAAGGGCTAATATAATAACCACAATCTACAAAGAAGTCAAGTAAATCTGAAAGGAAAAAAATCCTCATTAAATAAAGTGGGCAAAAGACATGAACCAAAGCTTTTCAAAAGAAGATAGGTAAATAGCCCATAAACATATGAAAGAAATGCTCAATGTCACTAATCATCAGGGAAATGCAAATTAAAACCACAGTGAGATATCACCTTACCCGTTAGAATGGCTTTTATTAAAAAGTCCAAAAACAATAGATGCTGGCATGGATGCAGAGAGAAAGGAACGCTTATACATTGTTGGTGGGACTGCAAATTAGTACAACCTCTATGGAAAACAGTATGGAGATTCCTCAAAGAACTAAAAGTAGACCTACCATTTGATCCAGCAATACCACTACTGGATATTTACCCAAAGGAAAAGAAGTCATTTTATCAAAAAGACACCTGCACTCAAATGTTTATTGCAGCACAATTCACAATTGCAAAGATGTGGAAACAACCCAAGTGCCCATCAATTCATGAGTGGATGAACAAAATGTATATGTATACTATGACATATTACTCAGCCATGAAGAAGGATGAATTAAGGCCTTTTGCAACAATGTGGATAGAACTGGAGACCATTCTCCTAAGTGAAGTATCTAAAGGATGGAAAAACAAATACCACATGTACTCACTATTAAATTGGAACTAACTGATGAGCCAGCCACACATGTGCATAGTGGGAAGTAAAACTCAGTGGAAATCAAGTAGGGGGTGGGAGGAAGGAGGAGATACATGAAAACCTACCTAATGGGTACAATGAACATTATCTGGGTGACGGCCACACTTAAAACCCTGACGCAAGCATAATAAAAATGATCCAAGTAACCAAAAACATTTGCACCCCCATAATATTTTGAAATAACAATAATAAACATTATGTTAGACAGTGTTACATGGTAAGAAAAGTAAGGCAGGGAGAAAATAGGAAATTGGGAGGGCTTTTGAGAAGAGTTGAGCTCTTACCTTATTAAATGGGCCAAATTTACATAGTTCAAGAAGATATATTATCTTCCACAAGAGACACACTTTTATAGCCTAAATTTAAAAAAAATAATAATTCAGGTTTGAAGATTCCAAACCATATCTTTTAAAATATCAACTCAGAAATTGTGCTCAAAACAAACCTGCGCCACCCAGTGGCGTTAATGAGTACTGCAGGCAGGCAAAGGACAAAATTTGTCTTTCATCCGCATTGATCAAATGAACTGCGTGATTATCATTTTTGCCTATTTTGTGAGAGTATGATGGGCAGGACTAACAGTGATTTCAATATGTATTAACTTAAGGAAAAATTGGAGAACTGCAAACTTACCAAGTCCCTAATGTTGAAGATTTGGGAAATTTAGGTTAAAGCATCCTTATGAAATTTGGGATGAATTTATGCTAATTGATTAGGGCTGTACCTACATTTTTGTTTGCTTAAATTTGTTACTCTGGAGTGCTGAAAGGCTAACTCAGATTGTTGTAGACCCTTGAAAAATCAAATTTGAGAATTGTTGTAAAGAGCAAAGTGACTTCCTTTTTTCTTTAATATCTTATGTTTTTAATTCCTAGCTCTGATTTACACACTATTACAGACACAATTTGTGTGATGGCTATACAGGGGAGTGGGAAGTCTTAATTCATTTTTTTTTCCTCTCAAGATCTGGGCAATTTTAATAAAATAACATAGTTCAAAGGAGGATAATTATTTTTTTAAAGACATCTTATGCATGCATTTTGATTTTAAGAACCATTACAAAAGGGTTACAAAATTGAATATGCTATCGTGTTTGCTCTTACAAAGTTGCTTATTTCATACACAGATGAAATTATACTTTTTCCTATAATGTAGATTTAGTATAGTCTGTACTGTGATAGTGTAGCCCTGGTAAAGGGGACATGTGGCAGATAGCAACATAATCTTTCTTAGTGCACCTCAAGTGATGTATTTGGTAATATCAGCTTCTGATGATCAGTGACTCTTTGGAAATTATAAATAATTGGTAAATTAGGCCCAAGGATATACTCTCACCTCCTCCCCAAGCGCTCGGTTGATCCAACTTGATCCCAAGAGCAGTTTCACTGCCACCAACTCCTGCCTTTTTGCACATCAACACTGTATGATGACAGGAAATGAGCCACGGATATGCCAGAACATTCCTGGCAGTTTTGTACATTTTGTTTCACAGACCCTACGCCGAAAACAATGAACAAACCTTGAGATTACAAATGATCTTCCTAACAATTTTAGAGACTTTCAATTTTTTGACTTCCTGCCTGCAGAAAGGAAATGACAGTTGGAAGTGTGGGGAACAGGTGTTCCCCTGCACAGAGTGATATCTTCTGCTTACTAAAATAAAAAACACTGCATCAACACTCCTACATGGAAGTGAATTCTGACCGCAAGGCTCAGTCTTTTCACCACGGAGCCAGCTTCAGAAAACCAAATCTGTTTCCTACCAGGAAGTTGTTAAACCCAGCATTAAAGAGCAAACTAAGGCATAGACTTCCTCGCATCTGTATTGGACTAACCCAAGTAAAGGGTTTTAGTGGTTTGAAAATGTCCCCCTCTATGTCCTCCCTGTTACTGGCAGTGCAGTTGCATGGCAGAGTCATCAGGGAACGTAGAAGGGGAAAGGAATCAGGATTGGAGGAAAAAGTGTAGGTGACTTAAGCCCTCTTTCATCTCCCTTTGCTTTTGTGTGTCCAAGTCAGGGGTCTGGCATTATTTCCTCCTGTGGTAGCTTAGTGTTGGCACGATGGCATTGTTTTTCTTTGCCAAGCTAGCTAGTTGCCCTGTCCCTCATGAAGGGACCTTCCCGGCCTCCCAATCTGTTATATAACATTCAAATGACACCTTAGAAGGGCTGAAGGCTCTGAGATAATCAAAGACTGTGCCTTGTACCAGACAAATGCCAGGAAGTGCTCTCCAGTCTCCTTTGTTAATGGTTCAAACCCATTATGGAATGTGCATTTTTGAGAGCACACAGATTGGGAAAGATGTTGTAGCGTTGGTGTCTATAAAGTCTTTGTGAATGCTTGGAAAGGGTCGTAGTCTTCTCATAACATGCAGCATGAGATTAATCAGTTCTGCAATCCACGGGGACTTTGTCTTTTCTCTGTTACTTTAGGAGCCTTAGAAAGCATGGCTATAGAGGAAGGAAGCTGGTGGCTTTACTGGGGACCAAGCGAGGGAAATGAAGCCTGTGGACTGAGTGAACAGATTATATCGGGACAGATGGTGTACGTACGATCTCTCCTTCTGAAATGTCAGTGTGACAGGCAGCCTTCCCTTGGCATCAAAGAAGAGTCAACCCTTATCAAAGCCCCCTGCACATTCCTTCTGCAACTCGCTGCTTCTTTACACTTCCTCTGTTCATTCATTGCTTCCATGAATGTGTATTGAGGGTCTATCATGTGCTGAGAAATGAGGGTACAACAATGAAAGTAAATGTTCCCTGTCTTCCAGGAGTTTATGATTTTGTAGGGGACCCAGTGTGTATACAAATGGTATAAGGCGATAGGTGCTACCCTAGAAGTATTCAAAAGGTGTTTTGACACAGAAGAAAATGCTTAATTCTGCTTGGAGAAGGAGAGTAAGGAAAAGTTGCACAGGGATGAAAACAAAGTGGGGCTAAATTAGTTTATTTGGCTTTGGCTTAAGGAAAATCAAGGAAAAACAAATTGGTGGGAGAACGATTTAAAAAAACAGAGCACACAATTTTTATTCAATTGGAATTAAGTTTTAAATAGATTTTTATTAGTCTCCAATTATTTTCTAATTTTTATGCTTGGGAAATAGTCAAACTATGGCAATATTAATAAATAAAAAGTGAAAACTCCCTCTACCCCACCTCACCCATTTCCCCAGGGGCAGCACTATTAACAGTTTGACGAGTGTCTCGCTGGATTTTTAAATTTACGTATAAATCTGCAGCTATGGTATTTTAAAACCAAATGGGATTGTACCATTCATATTATTATATATAGTATCTGCAATTTGCTTCTCACCCCACCTGCCACCAACTTACTGTATCACGAACATTCTTAGAACAATTTTTCAAAGGAAATGTCACTGCACTACACAGAGAAGGTTGTGGTAGCAATATATAAATATTGCTTGGAGGCAGAAGGATCAGCATAGGCCCACCCTTACCTCCTCTGAGCAGCCTTCTCTGATTCACTCTATTGTGATTATTTTCTGTCCTCGCCTCTGAATCTTCCAGTATTTTTACAAGTTGTTTCTGAATGATATCTGGCTGCTGTTCAGAAGCATACTCCTTTGTCTTATACTCAAGTCCTTACTGTTGCAAAGAACAAAGACTCCTTGTTGTAAGGATATACGTGATCTGGAAAGTTCAACAACTGAGCCTCCTGTAGGCACTAGTCTTTCTTGGCGTGCTCGTTTCTCTCTGTTGATTTGTTCCGGTCTCCTCAGTCTCTGGGTCACGTTCCTCACTCTACTAACTCTTTTATTCCCTCACTGTCTGGCTTCTAGTTGTGCATGCATTCCTTCCTTCATTCATTCATCAGATAGTCACTGAGTATTGACACCATGCCAGGAGTGGGGTGGGATTCCAGTGAGTAGAGTTTGGTGTGCTTTAATTCCAACTAAAAATCATGGCCTCCTTTAGCTCCACTTGGCAAATTCTCCCCATGTTTTTCAGTTCACATTCCTAAGGATGAGAATCTGGTTGGCCCGCTTCATTCCAGGCCATACACAGATTGCTGGACCCTCTATGGCCCAGTGCCTGTCCCTCCAGACTGGAGAAGGAGACTGGAAGACTTGTGAGCAGGCCAGCCCTTCCCTGCCAAGCACGCTCCATAGATGTCCTCAGGTGTGACCGGTGCAGCTGTGTCATCTCCGTAATCAGAGTGCAAGTCACCAAGGACGGCCATGATCTGAACACAGTAAGTGTTCAGTGGACAATGTGAACACAGTCGGTTGTTTCTTTACATAGAGTTGGGTTCACTCTGGGCAGAGAGCAAGAATCACAGCCTCCCTCCCGCTCAAAGAAAGCACAGCCGGTGACCAGAGTGTCCCATGAGGTAGAAAACACAAGTCACTTGTCACATGGATGCTAATGCCATTGGGTATCATCTTTGAAGTTAAAAGGTGAAGGGAGATGATGAACCAGAGGAAAATTATAGCAGAGAAATACAAAGCTAGTGTAAATTTTAAATTCCTATAAGTGGAAGTAAAAATTGAGCATTCAAAATGGAATTATAGACCTGGGCAAGAGCCTTCTTTTCCAAGAGCCAGGCTATTTTTCATTCAATAACTCTTCAGATGGTTGGGTTGTAATTCCTATTAACACGCAAAGTTTGTAGAAGAAATTGGGATTCCACATAGCACTCATGACTGAAGACAGAGGGTTAGGAGGTTAAAATACAGTTTGCATTTAGTATCATCTAAATAGAGATTTTCATCGGGGTTGATGTAGACTATTGATGTCAATGAAAGGGTATTAGAAATAGTCCACCACAAAACAGATGCTCAGATGGGTTTCTGCCCCATCCGTTCATATTTTTGTTACTATTCTCCCAAGTCTCTGCTTTCATTTGAGAGAACTGCTAAACTTCAGTGGAGTCAAACTTTGAGTCCGAGTAAAATCACCAGCTACCTTGAAGAGCCGGCTAACCAATTGTCCTTTGGTGGGAGGGCAGAAGGCGTTAATCCTCTGAGCCACCACCAGCATCCTCGGATGCTTCTGGAAGCCAGGCAGCACAGGGCCCCTCCTGCCAACGGCCTTGGGTGAGGGAAGCCCAGAGAAATACTGGTCTGCATCAGGGTGACGGCAGGCACAGGGGAAGCCATTTGAGGAAGCAAGCTTATCAAAGGGACGGGTGTCAATGTCTGCAGATGTCAGTGTCTGCCCTCGTCACTCCCGCTATGTGTCAGCTGGGACTTGCACCTGGGACCCAGACTCTTCCGTGGCTCCCAGCTGGCCTCCCTGCCTCCACAGTGGTGCCCCTCTGCCCTTCCTCCATTGAACCTCTTTTCCAAACAACCAGGGACTGCTGTGTTCAGAAAACAGTCTTTCCCGCTGCAGCCTGCCACACATAGTCACCCTCTCCCCCCACCCAAATCCTTAACGGGACATTTACGTTCTGACTCCACCTGGTTTGTCTAATGTCACAGTCTCCCGTTCCCTGCTACGCCACGCCAGACTCTCATCAACCATCCCAGCCTCCTTGCCTCTGTCTGAAATGTCACTCAAACCCCAGCACCTTGCCTGTCCTTATCTTTCCTTCCCTTCCCCTCCCCATAGCCTAAAGCTGAAGCTTTTCCTGTGTGTTGCCATAGCAATGAGTTTATGCTTCTGACCTTGGTTCTTGTTTGTTGTTCATAGGTTTCTTTCCTCCCTCAGACTGTGCATTTTCAGGGCAGGAACCTCTGTCATTCATTCATCTTCACACCCTAACAGCTGGGAAAATGCTCATCATAGGTGCTCAGATATATTTTTAGAAGGAAGGATATTCATAGAGAAAATTGTTGCCTTTTAAATACTTGGTGTGCTTTTGAACTAGTTATTGATAGCTCTTAATGTGTTAATCCTGATTGACAGGTTTCTAATATCGCTGTTTAAGTTTTCTGACCAGCAACATAAAAATAACATTAATTTCTGTTATATGTCAACTAATGTGCAATAATGAATGAATATTTCAGGAAAAATCCTGGTTAGGAAGTTAACACAATGAATCCAAACTTCCTTTTCAAACTCATAAAAGGGATGGGTAGTTTCAAGATGAAGACTCAAGACTTGAGTCTCTCTTTTTGCCCGAATTTGCTTAGATATGAAAAACTCCCCCTTGAACTCTAAAATTATATTATTCTAACAGTTCTACTTAGCAAGAGTAGACTGCTACATAAATGGTTTTTGTGCTAACATTAGCAATAAACACCACATTTAAAAAAAAAAAAAAACAATCCCTGATTTTACAAATGATCCCAGGCATGCTTTAACCTTTTGCACTTGGATGTCGAGGCAATTACTCTTTGAATGTATCAATAATTTGAAATATAAAAAAATCCAAATAAATAAGTTCGTATGAAAAGAAACTCTTTGTTTCTTTTGTAAAATCTGGGGTATTTAAAAAATTAAATCCCGAGTAGAATAAAGGAATCGAGGAAAAAGCAAGCGAGTCCAAAGGGTTAAAGTTTATTTAACGTCTAATAATAGGTGTGCAAATACGTTGAGTGATCCCTTCCACAACGGCCCTGTTTCTTTAAGAGACCACGGTTGTTAAGTTGGCAGATCATTGAACCATAGGAGGGTCAATAAAAGAATAAAAAGTCACTGGTTAGTGATTCGTGAACAAGGAACTTGATCCCAGTTCAGTGTCTGTGTCCATATGCTGCCCAGGGTCAGAGAGGGAGAACGGCGGTGTCCTCAGCCCCCTGCGCCTCCTCAGGATGGCTTCTGGAAGGCTCATCAAGCTCGTGGTTTTTGAGCTTCTGGAGTTGGCTGCTTTCTCCGTCCCCACGCTTGTGATCATGGAGCATTTTGCCAAAGCCTATCAGGACACCAGGATGGTGTCCGACAAAACACATTATTGGCTGATTGTGTCCTGTTCTATTGCCTATGTGGCTTTAGTGACCCTGGTGATTTGGGTTCCTGTAAAAGTTCTCTTACACAAGAAACGTCACCTTTACAAAAAAATTACAGGGTGGTAAGTACAAGAACTCTTTAGCGAGGAATAGCTGTGATGTTTTCAAGGATGTTTTCTAATGTACTACTGCATATAAGGATGTGACATGTGGCGTGAGTGTATGTAATGCGAGGTTAGTTGGAGGTGGCAGTCACTGTTCTGTAAATGCATTGATATTGTGGTATCTTTGGTAATTTTTCTGCAGGTATTTTTACTGGGTGATAATTACAAACTACATGTGTTAATAAGACTGGAGTTAGCACCGGTCCAGGCTACCCTAAGTAGTACACACTGGTCTTAATTCCTCTGAACACTAAACTGCTTAAAGTTATTAGAGTTAACTTACACAAATCATAATCATAAGATTATAATATAGAATTTGACTTATGTGTAAAACTGAAAGTAATGCCTAGTTGTAAATGTTTCCATTGCATTTGTAGGTCTAAAGGCACTTTGACCATTAACTAACGAAGATTTTTTTAAGCAACTAGTTCCTTTACGTAGACTTTAAAAAATAATACTTTACTATGTTGGTAAATTCTATTATCCTTAAAGGGGAAGGACTTCAATAATAATACCAGAACTATTTGAAATAAATCAAGATTTAATGTCATGTTAACTAGCAGTTTAGCTAACAACTACAGATCCACATAAAGGAATTGAGAACAAATAATTTCTGATACTGATGTATTTTTCCTTTTAGATCTTCAGATCTGATTCTTACTCATCTGGTATTGTCTTTGTTTTCCTTGATAAGTTAAATTTTCTTTGCGTACTGATCTTTTATTTTAAAGTTGAGCGACATAGAACACATTCGAAAAGGGAGGAGCTAGGAATTTTACCATAAGCAAGGGCAGAAATGGGAAAAAAATAGATACAGAAAGAGAGCTAGAAATTCCTTCAGGAGGATGCTGAGGTGCAGAGCAGAAGTGTGTAGTTCGTGAACTTCTCTTTCCCTACCGATGCTGGATGTGGCTCCACGAACCTTGCCAGGAGACTTGCAGTTCCCCAAGGGCAGACCTTTTAAGGGAATTCTGGAAATAACCCATTTTGTTGTTGGCCTTGCTTTTGTCAATAGGGTTTAGGGGCTTTCCAAACCTTTTCCAAAGCCTTGTGGTCACCTAAGGGGTAGCTTGGAGCTGGGGCGTGGGCCTCCACTCCCCTCATTTCCCCAGGAGTTGCTTTGATTGTTCAAGACTCCTGGGGGTGGCCAGGAACTTTGAGGGGATGGTAGAAGGTCCACATGACAACAGGAGTAAACCAATGGGAAGCTGGCCCAGTACAGCCCAGGAAAGAACTCTTGGTGTTTTCTTTTTGTTTTGTTTTGTTTTGTTTTTGTTCACATTAGTTCAAATCCTTAGGACTCTAGATTCTGAAAGTAAACACAAATCTTCCCATATCACTTATTATTATTAAGCTGTAATCGCTTCTTTACAGATCATTTATTGTGTGTCAAGGTAAGTACTGATATGAAGTGGTATAGATATATCTACTTGACCTCAGAAAGTAGACATTTTTTGCATGAGTTTATCATTACTACTCCCAAGGGGAAACTTTCCCAAAGTCGGTCAACTAGTGAGTGGAAGAGCCCAACTTTGGATCTAGGTCTAACTCTGTAACAGGTGGGCACTTCTAATCACTACCCTAAATTGTCCCTTTGAAGGACGAGGTCTCGACCTACTGGGGAAATTGAAATTAAGGAAGAGAGTAGGTTTTTGTTTCTGTTCTCCAGTGCATGTGGTATGCCACTGACCTCATGGCGGCTCAGATTTCATTTTGTACGTCTGGCCCAAGGACGTCCCTCTGCCTTGCTGTGGGATCTCGGGCTGTCACGACAATTATATCTTTCAGTCATTTCTTTTGGGAAATACTCTTCCAGTCTTTCGTTTCTGTTGCTGGGTGCGGCGTGCCCCTCCCACAGGTTATCTGTAATTTCGGTGAAACTGAGGAACTGTGTCCTATGGCCTCCTTCGTAAACACTATCATATAATTATCTTTTACGTGGAAGGGAAGAAATAGCTACTGAAAACTATTCTAGGAGCTTTCCACATTGTATGCTATTAGATTTCAACTTTATGACCACCCAGTGACATGTAGGTGTTGGCATTCTCATTTTAAGAAGAAGAAACTGAAACTCGAAGAGGTGATTAACTTTGTCAATAGAGAAAACTAGTCACGTGGTGGAGCTGGGATTTGTGAGCCCAGATCTGTCAGATTTCATGCTATTTCTTCTATCTTATGCAACCTTTCTTTTATTCTTTCTGATTTTGAATGCCAAATGTGTTTCAAGAAAAACGCAACCCTTCTAGTGTCATGAGGCTACATTTCCCCCAAAGATGCGTATTTGCATTATATATATGATTCCCAAAGGTGTGCATTTGGATATTATATGTGGTCTTATATAGGGCGTTATACCTTAATTGCTAAATGAAGATGGTGCAAAACTAGTTGATACTGTAGAAAGTAGGATTGAAAGTATGAATTATTTTGGAAGCATAATTAGATAATTGTTTTTATGAAATTTCATAGATCCTGAACATTCACAGATTTCATGTTGTTGAGACTATTTGAGAGCTTCCCTGGAGGTCCATGCTGGCATTGTGAGCCCTCATGGCTGGTCTTCAGGAGAGAGGAAGTCATCAGCTAGCAAAGGGTGTGCCCCAGGAATACGTCAAGGCAGACCAGACCTGGATTGAAGTCCTAGCTTTGACATTGACTGTGAGATCTTGTGTGAGTTATTTAAATTCTTTGACTTTTAGTTTTTTCATGAGCAAAACAGGGACAGCTTAGTTTCTACCTTGCAGTATCATTTTAAGAAACTGCATGAGATTATGTATATAAAGTTCCCAGCATAATACCTGATACGTACCAAACACTCAGTGAATGCTAGTGTCATTACCTCAGACTGAATTTACTATTTTCATTTAAAATATGATCTTGTTCAATCCTGAGAATGACTCTGAAAAGCAGTAGAAGCGATGATAAAACTGAAGAAAATTATAAGCTTTCAATGATATTCCTTGAATTTGGAGAATTTTGCAGGTGTCCTTTATTTTTTGAGAATAATGAGGGCCAACACAGTGATGTCATTTAGATCTTATAAAATGGTTGCATCGAACTGTGTTTTTATGTTTCATTTTCTCACTAGGCCTGCACACCACCGTTGTAAACTTGACCAAGGGGACATAATTTCCATTTTTCTAAGGGAGGAAACAATTTCAGAGAGTGTAAAACATGCACTAAATCAACGGTGGAGTCTGGACTTTAATCCAGTGTTTAAAGTGTTTCCTTCTCTCTTGTACTTTACACTTCCTCATTCTTTTAGAATTATTGTTCCCTTCTAGGGACACCTGTCATAAGTCATAAAAAATGAGGGAGATTGGGGATATGAAGTAAAGCTATTTATATACACACGAAACTGTGTATTCCAGTAAACAAGAAAGATCCTTTCTTGGAATATGGGTAAATGGGTGAAACCATTGAGCTACATGGCTAGCCTGAACCCAGATCAGATGCCCATCGAGAAGGTACATCAGGGCAGGATAATCTTTAAGTATTTGTGGGGATTCCCTGACTGTCTTGGGACCCAGAGCTATATTTGAGGAATCCTCGAGTCCTTCAGGGTACAACTACTTCAGACTATGGCATATCATGAATCCTGGGCATTGCCAAGTTTGAAAGACCCTAACGTTTTGGGTGACATTTTACCTTGCTTAAATCTTTAACATACTCAGTGGGATTTTGCTGTCGATCTGTTTAAAGTAGCGATGGTGGTAGTAGCAGTAGAAGTACTTGTAGTCACAGTGAAATAAGAGCAAATATTTATCGAACAATTACTATGTACCAAGCATAATTCTAAACACATTGTCTATATTATTTTAGCTAATTTTCTAATCTTTATATATAAGACAATTATAATGTCCACTTTACAAATGAGGAAATCGAGGCACAGGAGTTAAAAGATCACACAGCCAATGCGTAGTTGAGCCAAGATGGCCCCAAGGGCTTCTGTCTTGAGACCCTGGTCTCTTGAGCACTTTACTGTTCCACAGTAGCCCATGCAAGTGGAACACACAGCACCAGTAACATCTGTGCACAGCTGGACAGATTGGATAACCTGCAGGAAATAGAGATCACTCTTTTCAGCACCTCTGAGAGGTCATTGGTAAGATACTGATAACCTAACACCGGTACTTCACAGTGACTTCTTCCCAGAGCACTCCCATCTCACACTGGGTCTGTCATCTTATATATTTGGTATCAATAATTTGGCTATACTTGACCACAGGCTTTCTCTTCCTTGCCCCAGCAAACCCAGTAAATCAGCACGAGTGAGTGTATCTACTTTTGCTCTTCTCTCCCTGCCATATGCAATAAGTCACCACATTCCATTCATTCTCCCATTTTCATCTCTCTTGCTCCTTGTTTTCCATGGCTGTTTTCCTTATCCCAGTTAGGCCCTCATTTCTGGGGCCACCATGCAGTGGAGTTTCTGGTATTGTCCCCCATATTTTCATATATTGAGGTCCAACATCAGACCATTTGACCCAATTGATTTTCTCCAAAGAAAAATGAAGAGCATCTTGTTCACCAATGCTCGGGTTCTGGCAACCTTCATCCACTGGTGGTCTCACCTCTTGGTGCTTTTCTCCCCTAAATTCCTTCCCAGTCCTCATTGATGGGGTATTACTCTTTTTAAAAAAAAGTTTTCTGCACATCAGCTGCACCCCTTAAAAATCTACTCTTCCCTTTGCTTGTACAATCAAAGGTTGACATTATTCCACAGAATCCTAAAGCTGGAAGAAATCTTAGAGTTCATCTACTACACTATTTTTCACCATATGGACAGACAGTCCGCCTCTGATTTTACAGGTAACTCACTACTTTCTATGGCTCTAATTATTAGTCTTCCTTATTCCTTGTGTTGAAATAAAACCTCCCACCATGTAGCTCTCTTCCCCATCCTCTTTGCAGACTTCTGCCCTCTCCTTATGAACCTGTTCATTTGACCATGGCCAGGAGCTCTATCCCTTGCTCCCTAACTTCCCCTTTCTAATTCTTTTTAAGCGCACTCATGATATAAAGTGCCACTTATGTGATGACGACTCCCAACATTGTGACTCCAGGGCTGACGTCCCTGAGCTTACTGTCTCTGCGTTCAAGCTTTCCAAACCTTTGGAGGCAGCTGCGCCACTCTGCCATCCCAACCATGCCCCATCTGAGTCATCTAAGTTTTCTCTTCTCCAGTGGGCAGAGTTCCATCAGTCATTCTTGTTCCAACGTTTCTGGACTTTTTGTCCTTTGAAAATCTCCTTGGGATGTTGGCTGTTGTTTTAGTGCCTGGATAGGATGTCATGGATACCCGGATGTCCTATGGACGCAGCCACTGATCTCAGTTATCAATATAATGCTATTGGCTTCAACTGCAACTGTGTCACCTGTTTCATAATCGAGTGAAATTGACTAAAACTCCTGGCTTTACTAGAAATCCTACAGGTTAATAGTGACCCGTTAGTCCACTCTAAAGGTTTGTTTAAATAGGTATACATTTACCTATCTGAATTGCTTTCCAGTTCACATTTCCCATCACTCAATCCCTCTTTTCATAAACATTTATTGAGTAGCCGTTGACTGCCTGGCTAAGCTGTCCACTACTGCTCACTGTATCCTAGGACTTAGCCTGACATTTAAGACCATCCACTCTGACCTCTGTCTACTTCTCCAAACGACCTTCCTACACAAATTCTCTATTCTAACCAGCATTGTTCTCAGGCTACTGTAGGGAACTATCTCCTGTCTCAGGCATTGCCTCCCTCCTCAGGGAGGTTGTAGTCTACTGTGGAGACTACACAGTTATTTATACATGAAAGAACTAGAAAGTAATATAAACAATACTATAAATCACTGAATTTTATGTGGCTCACCAAGAAGAGAGTCATCAAAACTTCTGACAGTAGAGCAGCTGTCCTTTTTGATTCATCCTTCCCATCCCACCCATCAGCCCGCCACAGCGTCCCACAGTCAGCAGTTTTCAACACTTGGGGTTTGTTGAGAGCAGGTTTATTAAGAGCGTGCCATGCTCTGCAGTAGTCAGAGAAAGTCTCATGAGGAAAACTTAATTTGCACTGAGCTTGGAAAGATGGGATGGGAAGACATCCCCAAGCAGGGGGATGAGGACAAAGAATGAGTTGATGTAGGAAGAAGCATGCATTCTTTAAGGGGTGGGAGAAGACTAACTTGCCTGGAAAGAAGCAAGTAGAGAGACGTGGGCTGGGCAGTACTGCAGCGTGGTTAGGTTAGGACTGTGGGTTTTGGAGTTAGAAAGACCTGGATTAGAACTCATCAATTTATAGGGGTGATACCTCACTCAGAGGACTGTTATGGGGTTTGAATGATGTACATAAAATGCTTTCATAGAGTTCTTGGCACGTGGCATGAGATCACTAAGGTGAGGTCTAGAGTAGGAGTGTTATAGTATGTTGGAGTGGTAAGGCCAAATTGGGGGAAGCCTTGAAAGACAAGCTATTGACTTTAATGATTACGTAAAAGAGAACCTTTATTCATTTCTGAGCAAAGAGTCATTTCCCAAGTTATTATCCAATTCTTCCCACCGACCATGCTTCCTCTGTGAGAAATGTCAAGGCCAACATGCAAAATGCTTGCTTGCACACACAGGAGTTTTTAACCCTGTGTGACTTAGCTCAGTTCTTTCTTCATGGGCTCTACTCCTAGGTGAAGCCTTTTCATTGCCAATTTATTACACATGTGCATAGAGGTCTATTGGTAGTGCCCTAGCTCAGGTCCTCCCTCCCTCCCTCCCTCCCTCCCTCCCTCCCTCCCTCCCTCCCTTCCTTCCTTCCTTCCTTCCTTCCTTCCTTCCTTCCTTCCTTCCTTCCTTCCTTCCTCACTTCCTCCCTCCCTCTCTCCCTCCCTCTCTTTATTTCATCTTGCTCTGTCACCCAAGTTGGAGTGCAGTGGTGTGATTATAGCTCAGTGCAACCTCAAACTCCTGGGCTTAACCAATCCTCCTCCTCAGCCTCCCAAAGTATCTGAGACTATAGGTGTGCTCCACCAAGCCTGGCTACTAACTCAGTCTTTCTTCTGGACATTACACTATGCCTACAAGTCCTTCTCTGCAGCCACTCTGTACTGAGGTTGCAACCTTGCATTGGTTTTGGCACGAGTAGACCTTCAAAGAAGTGTCTGTGATATTCTGCCATAAATTCTGTTCCTTGTATTAAGTTCCTAGGATTGCCATAACTAAGTGCCACAAACTCGGTGGCTTAAACAGCAGCAATTTGTTTCAAATTCTCAAATGTCTGAACATTCTGGAGGCTAGCAGTCTGAGACCAAGGTGACAGTGAGGAGGGTTCCCTCTGAGGGATGTAAGGGAGGTTTTGTTCCATGCCCGCCCCCTTATCTGGGATTCCCACTGTTTGCTGGCAATCTTTGGTGTTTCTTCGCCTGTAAATGTGTCATCTTGATCTCTGCCTTCATCTTCACGTGGCGTTCTCCCTGTGTGTCCTCACATAGTCTTCTCTTTGTGTGTGTCTGTTTCCAAATTTTCCCTTTTTAAAAGGACACCAGTCATATCGGATTGGGGTCTACCCTAACACCCCATTTTAACTTGATTATCTCTAATAAAGACCCTATTTACAAATAGGGTATGATCTAAAGTACTGAGGGTTGGGACTTAAACATGTCCCAATTCAATTCTTAGCATACACCCTGTGTGGCCTTAAAATTCATGATCTTCCCACGTGCAAAACAGATTCACTCATCCAGGCATCTCCAAAAGTCCTAATCATTCCAGCATCAACTCTTAAGTCTAAAGTCTCACCTAAACATCATCAACTCAAAGTCCCAAAACTCACCATCTGAATCACCCAAATTAGTTATGCATGAGGACAACTGGGCTATGATTCATCTTGGGACAAAATTCCTCTTTACCTTTGAATGTGTAAAACCAGACAGAAAGTTACTTGCTTCCAAAATACAGTGGAGTGGATATCAGCAGGGAGAAATTGGAAGGGGAAAAAAGGAGTCATGGGCCCCAAGCAAGTGCAAAACCCAGGAGGGAAAATTCCACTGGATTTTAAGGTTTGAGAATGACCCTCTGTGGCTTGATGCTCCATCCCCTGGGCCCCCTTTCCAAGCCCACCAGGGTAGCAGCCCCAACCCCTCAGCCCTGGATGGTGAATCTGCCCTCTGAATTCGAGCAGGGCACCTCGGGGCCTGTGGTTGCAGTGCCAGCCTCTGAACCATTGTCAGTGTCATTGTTCCCTTCCCTTGAAGGATGACACATTTGCAGCCAAACCACTCTATCAGCAGGTTTCCTCCCCAGAGTCCCAGAAGTCCAACAGCTTTTCTTCCTTTTATGCCATTTCTGCCACCTTCAGTGCCAGCCAGCAGTGATCCTGCTGATGTGGTTGATTGGATTCTTAAGCCACAACCTTGGTGATCTCTTCCACACATGCTTGCTCATTTTTTGTAATATAGATAGGCTGAGACTTTTCCAAATCTTCAAGTTCTAGTTCCTCTTTGCTTAAACATTCCTTCTTCAATGTACCTGTCTTTGCACACATCATACCATAAGTAGCAAGGAGAAAACAGACCATGCTTTCAACACTTTGCTCAGAAATATCCTCCTCTAAATATCTGAATTCATCGCTTACACGTTCTACTTTCTGCCCAACAGACCACAATTCGGCCACATTTTCTGCCATTTTACAAAAAAGATCACTCGCCCCTAGTTTCCAATGGCATGTTCCTCATTTCCATCCTAAGCACCACCAGAAGCACCGTTAGCATCTGTATTTCTGGCAATATTCTGTTCATGGCATTATATCAGTTCTCTAAGACGACAGGAGCTTTCTCTACAGCTTGCTTCTTTTCTTTCTGAGCCCTGACCAGAATCTCCATTAATATCTAGGTTTCTACAAACAATTTCTTCAAGGCAATCCAGGCTCTTTCCATCGTGTATCTCAAAACTCTTCTAGCCTCTACCCACCCATTACTCAATTCCAAAGCCATGTCTATGATTTTAGTTATTTTTACAGCAACATTTCACTTCCTGGTAGCAAAATCTCTATGAGTTTTCTAGAAACGCCATAACAAAATACCACCAACTGGATGGCTTAAACAACTGGAGTTTATTGTTTCACATTTCTGGAGGCTAAGAGTCAAGTTGTTGGCAGGGTCCGTTCTTTCTGAAGGATATGGGGAGGAATCTGTTCCATGGCTTTCTTTTGGCCTCGGGTGGTTTTCTGGGTAAGCTTGGATGTTCTTTGACTTGGGGATGCATCACTCTGATTTCTGCCTTCATCACCACATGGTACTCTCCCTGCGTTTCTTCACGTAGTCTTCTTTCTGTGCAAGACTGCTGACATATTTCCCCATTTTTTAAATGAGAACACCAGTCATATTGGATTAGGGCCCACTCTAATCTTATATTATCATATTATCTCTGTAAAGATCCTGTTTCCAAATAAGGTCACATTCTGACATACTAGGGGTTGGGATTTCAATATACCCTTTTGAAAGGACACTATTCAATCCATAACACTCATTAATAAATGATAAGCATATCTTTGCAGTAAGTCAAGATTTTTCAAACACAGGTTAACATTATTTCTGGTTAAATAAGACATAGACTAGGGTTGATATTTATTTGCTATCTATTCCATTCGTTTAGTATTTATTGAGTTCTTACTATGTGCCAGACATTCTCTCCCATAATGGAGTTACTGAACTTGAATGAGAAACAATGTACATCTTTATTTTCATTAACTTCTAATGGAAAGCTAGCATTTCTTTCTAATATGGATGTTGGTAACAAACCACAGTAGTGTTAATAGGTCTTGTAATTTTATTACAGAGCTTTTCGTGTCAGATATCACAGATCTTTTCATATCACACAACAGTTGTAGCAGAGATATAAGGATATGGTTCATGATCTTCATTACCTTGAAATTATGAATGATTACAATTTTTACTAATCTTAAGTACTATTAATTCAAAGAAAATTTAAAAAGATAATATGTTCATGCATAGGCACAGGTATTACTATATAAAATTTAAAAGAAAATTAAGTAACTATATATAATTTTTTTGAGATAGGGTCTCACTCTATTGCCTAGGTTAGAATACAGTGGCATCATCATAGATCACTGTAACTTTAAACTTCTGAGCTCAAGAGATCCTCCTGCCTCAGCCTCCCAAGTAGTTCGGACTATAAGTGCACACTACTGTGTCCAGCTAATTTTTCTTTCTTTTCTTTTCTTTTCTTTCTTTCTTTCTTTCTTTCTTTTTTTTTTTGCAGAAATGGGGTCTTGTTATATTGCTCAGGCTGGTCTTGAACTACTGGCCTCAAGTGATCCTCCTGCCTTGGCCTCCCAAAGTGCTAGGATTACAGGTGTGAGCCACCATGCTCAGCCTAATTCTTTAAAGAGACTGCATATTGTATATAATTCTTTTTAAAAAGTTGGGGTAATTTCAATATAATTGGTTTGCTTTGTATTTATTTTACTCATTTAAAAATTTTATCCTGAGAAGGGTCCATAGGATTCGTTAAATTCCCAGAAGATTCATTACACACAGAAAAATTCAGAAACATTAATCTGGATGCTGGAGATAAAGTAGTGAACAACTCGGATAAGGTCCCTGCTTCCAAGAAACTTACCTTGGGGGAGGAATAAAGAGGGAGGTGAAACACAATAAACAAAGAAATAATCAGCAGAATTTCAGGCTGTCGTAAGGGCTGCATATATAAGTTGTATATGATATATATTATATATATATGGAATGTGATTTAAAATGACCAAGATGGGAGAAGTAGATGACTACAGGGAACTACATGGAACAGACATGGTTGATAGACCATGCGAAGGGAACAGCCAGTGTAAGGCTCTCACGTAGGATCCACTCAGTGTCATCACGAAATAGCCAGAAGGCCATTATGGCTGGAGTGAAGTGGGAGGAGAACGTCAGTCATTTTAAATGAGTAGAGTAGGAGAAATAAGAGAAACCACATCATGTAGAGCTTGTTGGCTGGGGTAATTAATAAGTTTCAATTTTATTCTAATTACATTTAGTGTCCATTGGATAGATTTTTTTTTTAATTGTAGTAAAATGCACATGATGTAAAAGTTACCATCTTAACCATTTTTAAGTGTACAGTTCAGTGGCATTAAGTACATTCATGTTCTTGTGCAACTCATCACCACCACTCATGTACAAAAATCTTTTCAGCTTGCAAAACTAAAACTCTGTATCCAATAAACAATAACCCTCAATTATCCCCTCCCCAGCACCGGAGATTTTTGAGCGAGGCAGTGATAAGATGTGTTTTACATTTTAAACATACGACCCCATTTTTTTAAAAAATGAAGAAAATGTTGCTAAGCAAGAATAGAAGTATTAACAGGAAAGCAGTTAGGAAATATTGCAGATGAGAGATGACAGTGGATGAACTATGCTATGGAATAATCAGAGTATGGGTTTGAAATGGATTTCGGCAGTAAATCACACAGGATTGGATGATGCATGGGAACAGGTACAGAGGAGGACTTGTGTTCTCTCTCAGACATGCTAAGTCTGAGTTGCCTCTTTGCGATCCAAGGGGAGATGTCTAATAGTTGGGTGTACAATCCAGAGCTCAGGGAAAAGTCCAGCACATATTTGGGAGTCTTGGGCAAATGGATCGTATTTAAAGCCATAGGACTAGATGAGGTAATCCAAGAAAATAATACAGATTTAAAAAAAGGGGGCACAGGAATAATCCCAGTGGCACTGCCATTGTTTTGAGGTCAAATTGAGAAGAAGAGGACTTTATGAATGGTTTTGACAATCTTACTTAGGGAGCCTAGAGCTGTAGGATCTTAGATCCATGCTCAGACAAAGAGGCAAAGCTACCAATCCAAAGTCCCATCATAACTGGTTTTAGCCAGGTCAGACTGAGTCTGGCTATGAGAGAGGGACAATCTCACCTCCTAACTGACGTTTACACCTAGGACATCTGAAATGGGATGGAAGAGACAAGACAGGATCAAGGAGAAATTAAGAATTTTAAAGCAGTCAATATTGCTTGTATTTAGAAACACATTATCATATAGATGCAATTAACATAATATACATTAACTTAAAAAAGAAGAGGTAAATATTTCATTATAGAAAACCTTTGAGTATCTTTTGTGTTTCCCTAAATTAATGATGCTAAATATGCATACATACATTTTAATTTTCTCTGTTATAACATATAGTGTTGTATGCATATTATATCTTAATAAGTATTTGATGGATTGATCATGTGAGGCTTAAGAAGTGGCCTAAAAACAAGTTTGAAAAATTATGTCATTTTTATGTATGATTTTCTTTTTGCAGGGAGGGGGCAAGTAAAACATATCCAAAGGTTTTTACTTTAAGTGTTTAATGTTTTTACTTAAGTTTTACTTTAAGCATCTCATAGTTTATCATCTCTAAATGTATTTTTTTAAAAATCAATTTTACAACACGGGGTATAAATTGAGAAAGTCATGCTGTTCTTCCTTTTAGTTGATCACAGGAGCTCAACATGGGTGGAATTCTGATGAATAAATTATAGAAAGACTGAATGTCGTTTGACTTGCGCCTTGATGCTTTCAGTCATTTATGGTTTGCACATTGTTCGGATTATTTGGAAATCTCTCACCCTTTGTTCTAGAAAAGCACTCTGTTGTGTGCACTGTGTTCCTCTTTGCCATAAGCAAACATTTGGGAAATGGAAATAGGGAAGCAGTGGCTTCTTAGAAAAACTATAGATGAATGGAACAGGAACTGCGAATTTAGCAAAATGTAAGAGGAACTGTTGATCTTGTACATTATGGCGTTGGCTTATTTTTTTTTTTTCTCCTTTGCTAGGAGACCTGTTCTGATGATGTGCGTAATACTCACCACTTTGCCCAGTTTCACGTTTTCCATAGCGGCGACTGAGGTATGGCATTTTGATTTCCTCTGCTACAAGATTTAGAGAGTTTAAAATGTCCTGTTACTGACATTTGGTAGAACAGTGGGCCCAAGGAATGCCTTAAAGTTTAAACTTAACCCAGTCTTCTTCCAGATTCCAATCTATATATTGAAAGAACGAAGATCATTGTCCTCTCTGTGATTATGGAGGCAAATCCGGCAGCCCAATTTTTTTTTTAATTTACTTTTATGTTTGTGTATGTGAGACAGAAATGTTATTTTAAAATAATATTAAAGGAAGGAATTTGAAAGTCAGTCTACATCTCTTTCTCCCACCAACCTGATGGTTTTCATGATCACCCTTGGTTCTAAGGAACCAACTGTTTACATTCTAAGACCTTTGGTAGGGTATCTATTGAAAAATAATTTGCACATGTTATTTATTGGAAAAGAACTTTGAGTTTATATTTGGACTAACTATGGCTTCAAAAGGACCTGGATGAGCATCTTCAAGGAAGGAATATTGTAAACAGACCTTTCAGGCTATGAGAACTTTATTATCCAGGAAGGTCAAAGAAGAATGCCCCACAAATCTTATTAATGTGTAAGGTGCTGTGAAAGATATAATTTTCAAATTCCCTAAAGTACACAACTTAAATTACTTTATGATGTTTCGTTCATATGTTGAGTAAATATTCATTAAGTGCCTATGACAGCCCAGGCACTATTAGATATTTGAGATAGAGCACTCAAGAAATATGGCATCAGTAATTATTTACCAACAGTGGAGAGAAAAATAAATAGGTGATTAGAACAAGTATCATAATGTTGTGAGAAAGGTGAGTACCAAGTAATGTATGATATTAGAAATTATACAGTCGTTAGACTATATCCTAGATACTACATTAGGACAATAGATGAATGCATAGAATAACTTTGGAAGACTACACAGATGGTGGCCTTCCAAACAAACTGCAACAGGTGAATATCTCCATCTAGATTTGTCATTTTTCCCTCCCTCCTCTATCTACAAAGACCTCATAAATCACTTGAGAGGTCCCCAAGAGTTGTAAAAATTCTGTTTACAACCTTTAAAAGAACACCACGGTTGTGCAAGGATAGCATATCTGGAGTTCGACAGCACTTTCTGTTTCTTTCTTAAGATATTTCATGCCCTGTTGCATTCTTTTCTCTTTTCTTTTCTTTTCTTTTCTTTTCTTTTCTTTTCTTTTCTTTTCTTTTCTTTTCTTTTCTTTTCTTTTCTTTTCTTTTCTTTTCTTTTCTTTTCTTTCTTTTCGAGACAGAGTCTTGCTCTGTTGCCCCAGCTAGAGTGCCATGGCATCATCAGAGCTCACTGCAATGTCTAACTCCTGGGCTCAAGCGATCCTCCTGCCTCAGCCTCCCGAGTAGCTGGGACTACAGGTGCCCACAACCACACCCATTTTAGCAGAGATGGGGTCTCGATTTTGCTCAGGCTGGTCTTGAATTCCTGACCTCAAGCAATCCTCCCACCTTGCCTCCCAGAGTGCTAGGATTAAAGGCATGAGCCACAGCGCCCAGCCCTTCTTTCTTTTTTTTCTTATTTGATTTTCAAGGAAGTGTAACACAAACAGAAAAGCACACAAAATGTAAATGTACAGTATCAATGGAATACCACAAAGCAAACTCCTGTATAAACACTACTCAGGTCAGGAAGGAAAACTTGGCCAGCTCCACGCCCACGCTCTTTGCAATGACTATCTTTCTCTCTTCTCCAGAGGCAATTTCTACCTTGGCTTCTAATACCACAGATTAGTTGGCCTGTTTTTGAACTTTTCACAAGGAGAAATCAAACAACAGATTATATGCATACATTATTTAACTTATATGTAATATATATAACTTATGTCTGGCTTTTTAAATTCAAAACTACGACTGTGAGAGTCATTCATGTTTCTGTGTATAACCGTAACTCATTCATTTTCATTGCTGTAGACTAGTCCATTTTATGAAGATATCACAATTTTTAAAAAACTTTATCAGTTCAACTACTGATGACCATCTCAGTTGTTTATAGTTTAGGCTATTTCAAATAATACTGCAGTGAACATTCTGGAATATGTCTCTTGGTGTGCATGGGCAAGCATTTCAGTTGAGTCAAAAGATACCTTCAATGGTATCTTTTGGTGAAAAGAAGTTCTTAATTTAAAAATATCCCAATTTATCAATTTCTTTCCTTTATAGAGAGTGCTTATGGTCTCTTGTTTGAGAAGATTTTGTCCTCTTGTGAATCTCAACCTCAAAGTCCCAAACATGTTTCCCTAATTATACTCTTGAGGCTATGTTGTTCTCAATATAGATTCACAATCCATTTGGAACTGGTTTTTGTCTGTGTTGTGCAATAGGGAGTCAAGCTTTTTTTTTTTCTTTTTTCAAATAATCTCCAATGGATTGAGCAGCGTTTATTTAAATCTGTCCTTCCCTGCAGTGCTACCTTTGTTGTAAATCAGGTGTGCACATTTGTGATCTGATTCTGGGCTTTCTGTTGCATCTCATTGCCTAGTTTTCTATTCCTGTGCTAACACACTGCCTTACTTTTTGTAGCTTTTTAATAATTATATCCTGAAGAGTAAACCTTCGTCTCTTGTTCTTTTTCTTCCAGAGTTTCTTGCTTTTGGTGTTTCCATATAAATTTTAGAATCAACCTGCCATTTTCCACAAAAGCTTGAAACATTAATTGAGGTTGCATTCAACTGTATCATTTTTTTTAAAAAATCTTACTTCCTAACTCTTCATCATTGGTATTTATAAATAATTTATCCATGCTGGGGAGACTTTCTCCATATATAGTCTATGAATAATGGTATTTTGTTTTTCTTTCTTTCCAATGCTTCTATTATTGATTTCCTTCTCTTGTCTTTTACACTGGCTTTGACCCCTAGTGTACTAAAATTTGAACAGGAATGCTCACGGTACTGTCTTTGGCTCATTCCTGATCTCACAGAGAACACTTTCAACATACCATCGTTAATATAATGCTTGCCATAGGTTTTTTGTAGATACATTAAGCAGATGAAGGAAGTGCCCTAAAGCCTTCCTGGGCTGTCCTTTCTTGGAAGATCCTAAATGTCAGTATTTTTCCCCTAGCTGTTTGGGGCTGGACTCTCAGAACCTCTGCTTAGCAGTAGAGTTGGAAGGAATTACCCATTCTACTAATACAGTGAACCCACTATTCTGTTATTTCTGCATGCATTTCCCAAGCTGTATCCTTAATTGAAAACCCTTCCACAGATGTGAACCCTTATTATATCTCTAGAAATGGCTTAAAACATGGTGGAGTTTTAAACCCAAGAAGCTGAAATAAAAGCTTCTTGTTGTTTTTTTTTTTTAAGTAAATGTATTTATAATTAATTTAGTCTTGCTTTTGAATTATTGGAAGAATTTTTAATAAAGAAAACACAATAATTTAATGCTTCTAAATGGTTTTCTAAAAACAGATTAAGAAGAACATCAGTGAGTCTACTTATAACTTACCTGATATGTTACCTGACCTGCCTGTATCTCTGGTCTTGTTATCCTTGATCATAGTTGATATCATTGAAAAACTCAGGATATATCCTCTTAGAGGGAGTCAAAAGGGTAAGTATTCTTTTAAATATGAATATTTTAAAAAGCTTGATGTATCTTTGACCTTCCTGCCACTCTGTTATCTGGTGACATGTTTAATGATACCTTCTCTTAGTGCTAACATTACTGATATTAATAGATGATTGCAAAGGAAGATATCTAAGCATAATTATTTTTAAATCTACCTTGAGAGCTAGATAGTTATTTCTTATTTATATTTTGATAATACTGGTAAATTAATCAAGTTACCAAATATTTAATACCAAAAACCTTTACTTTCATTCCAGCAAGAAAATTATCTAAGGAAATTATCATAGATTTATATTTTTCTAGGAACTTTCTTAAAACCTTAAGTTTAGATGTATTAACAAAGAGTTTAGTTTGGAAAGCTTTACTACAGGAATCAGTATGACTATAGCAGTTGTGTCCTAGAGAATTATGTGTTTTTTTCTGTGGATTATAAAAAAAGCCAAAGGTCTCACTAATAAAACCAAAGTATGCCACATTCCCTCAGAGCGATCAGTTAAAACTAAATACACCTTGGCCTTTAAAAAAGCATTTTGTTAACTGAATATTTTGTTTGTGCAGTCATAAATTCCTTCAACTTATTCCATTCAATTTCATGTGGTAGTATCTGTTTAATTTGCAATATGTGTATGCTAATTAATGGATGGCTAAGATTTCGTCATGTTGCGCATTTGAAATGGGTAGGTCTTGTAAGATTGCTTCCTGATGGGGTGAGTGGAGTAGATTAAGTCTCGGGATAATGCTTCAGAGTGACAAGGATCACCCCTAGAGCCAGTCACTCATTTATGGGTCACCTCTTACCACAGATCCACTCACTCTTGCTGTTCAAATTGGAAGCAAAACTGAGTTGGAGGCCACCTGGAAGTCTGAGACTCTGAGCACTTTGCATTTCGCTCTTTGGGCTTGGGTGGGAGAGGATGGGCTGTCACGTTTAACATAACACACGTGACAAGTAGAGAGATGGCAGTTGGTGCCACTTATTGAAGAAAAAGCACTCCCAAGTAACATCTGCCCTCCAGAGCCAAGCGTATTCATCTTAAACCGAGGAGATTTGGGAATCTCCAAGCCCTTTGCTATATCTCTAGATTCCTGAAGGACACAAGTCTATTTTTAAAATGGATTTTTTTTTTTTTTGAAATGGGGTCTTGCTGTATTGCCCAGGCTGGTCTTAAACACCTGAGCTCAAGCCATCCTCCTGCCTCAGCTTCCTGAGCAGCTGGGATTACAGGTGCATGCCACTGCACCCAGCTTCAAATTGGATTGTTTTTGATGATTCTATTATCCACGTTAATGTGAACTTTCTGTCCGAGTTAAAAGTTCCTTTTCGAAAAGAAATGCGCATGTATATTTTTGGGACTAAGTTAGTGGCATTTTATTTTTGTTGATGATGAGTTGAATTTTTAAAAGGGAATTTTCCCTGTATCCCAAAGTGATGATGACACTGAGAATTGAAATAAGAGGACACCCGAGGGAGGAAGTAGGCCTTGAGAAGACTCTAGAACACCTTGTGCAACTGCTTCTTACTTGAAGAGCCACCTTCTTGAGCTCTTCTCTGCCCAAATTTAGGAAGGTTAATGTCTGGTTTGATAGCTTTACCATTGAATAAAATCACACTTTTTAAAAAACCAGCATTCATTCAAAATGCCTTTGTGAATAATACATGCATTTCATTTTTATGCAAACTTTGAACTCGATAGCCTCCTACCCTCATTTAAACATGTATATTAATAGAATAAATTATGTGAATGTTGAGTCCATGGGGTATTCTCATTTATTCTCTGGGACATAAATTAATACCTAAATATATTAACATATAAATATTAATACATAAATCTGAACCTAGGCAGGTATGCTATGAATATATCTTCATTACATGTGGTCCATCAGAATCAAAGAAATAGGGTACAGGTGGATGATGAACAAGGTCTGGAATAATTTGACTCCCTTAAGGAAATGTGGGGAAAGTGAATATGTTCTGTGCTCTATCCAGATAGTCTGAAATGCATATGTATCTGTTAGCTTGTGGCGATTTTGACTTTATTAGATGGAACCAAGGTCATCTATAATTCCTGGACTTGGGGACACTCTCGCACCACCCTAACCATCTAAATTCCAAGCTACAAAACTTTGATCTTGGTGTAGCTTTTCCTTTTCCAAATATTTAAATAGAAGTTATGCTACCTATGAAATTTGCTGATGACTAAAGCAGTCTTCACTGGAACAAGGAATCCTTTCTACTAACTTCCTGTTATCAATGAAAATATCTGAGTATCACGTGATTACCGTGCAACAATTTCTAAGTGCCTTGTTTATTGTAGGATGAGCCTCACATGGGGATATTTTTCTGGCACATACGTCTTGGAGGCATGGCAATCTCACAGATGTATGTAGCACCTGAGCCTGTCAGTCCCCAGTCATGTGATCAAATAACAAGCATACGAAAGATGGCTCTAGTATCCCCCACTCTTACTCATGTGTGGGTACAAATGCAAACTTTGCACTCAAATAGTCTCCTACCCTCATTTAAACATGCATATTCATAAAATAAATTATGTGAATTTTGAATCCATGGGGTATTCTTATTTATTCCTTGGAACACAAATGAATACCTGAATATATTACCATATGCATCTTAAGATTTATAGGAGAGCACCTTAACATTTTCATCTGAGTTTAGCTAGCAGAGTCTTGACCTGTTCCTCTTCCTCTCCCATCTTGTTTCTGCTCCCGTTTTAAAGCTGGACTCAGTGGGCATCTCCTGTGCCATTGTTTGTTGGTCCAGACCAGGTGTCCTCAAACTACGGTGGCCCGCCTGCCTAGGACATTTATCTGGCCTGCTGGATGTTTTTGCTGCAGCTGCCTGTCCTGCTTAGCAGCTGACTTGTCCTGGGCCCACAGTGTGTACTCTCCAATGGTCTGAGGGATAGTGAACTGGCCCCCTGTTTAAAAAGTTTGAGGACCCCTAGTCCAGACCATTGAATACCATTTCCTCTCCTTAGGAATACCCATAGACCTTGGGCTGAGTCTGCCAGAGCCAGACTTCTTCTTTGAGGCAGCTTTGTTCCATGGTTTCTTGTAGTTTCTCCCTGCATACAGTTTACATATATTGTCTGAATCCCAATCACAGTCACTGTTAGATTCCCCTCCCAGCCACCACCGAGATTCCTTAATCCGCATATAAACTGGTGGATACAAATAGACACACAAGGGCGTCATGGTTAGGGCAGGCGTTTTCAGCCCTACCTTCAAGACTCATTGGAATGGTATTTATAGCCCAGCCTGGACACCATCTACAAATCGGTATCCCATTTTGGACCATGTCCAAAGAGAGCATGATAGTTATAGCATTATGGGGCCACAGATGAAGGAAAACTTAATTTTATTTAAGGTGTTGGAGGTGAGAAAAGACTGAAGGGAGGACCTGGGGTCTGCAGGAGTCTGTAGATAGACTTGGCAAAGAAAGCTTTTTACGTGGAAGAAAGGTTGGGTCTCTAGGAAGTCAGGTGTGCTTTTAGTGAATGGGTGTGTATGGGAAATAAAAATAACTCCACTTGGGTTTCACACCCTGAATCAACAAACCTCTTGCTGGAATGCAAGTTGCCTTGTTAAAACCAACTACTGCTTGTTTATTGAGTTGTCATTTTAAAAACCCACAGAGCTGCTTCAAGAGCTAGTGTGACAATGTGCACGTGTGTGGGTTGGGGAGAAGGGGAAGGTGAATCGGGGTCTCTAGGTGCTCCAGTTCCTACTACAACCAGATCAACAGAATATTCATTTGTTTAAGAGTTGATATTGTCTGTGACATTTCGTTTCGGAAAAAAAAAAGGTTATTCTGCTGGATGTTTGAAAGTCATTAATCTAGGACCTCAATTAGAGTTGTAAACTGTACCCGTCTCTAGGACAGTCTCATAACTGAGGTCACCAGCTCTGTCTCTCCAGGCTCTAGGGTCCCACCTAGAGGCAAAGTGAGCCCCTGTCTAAGGTCTGCCGCTGCTGTTTCTCTGAGCAATTTCAGCTTTGTAAGGAGTGCCAACCCATCAAAGCTCAACACCTTCAAAAAACATGAATTTTTTGAACATGCTGTTTTGAATTTTTTAATTCTCATGTTTTGTTTTTTCCAAAAGGATACATAGCCATTTCAAAAAGATTATAAAATAGAGATAAACAAAAAGAAAGAAGGGAAATCAATGGTAATCCTACAAACTGGACATTGATAACTGATAGCATCTTGATATACAATCATCAGTTAAGAAAACCTATTTTGTAAGTTTTTTTTTTTTTCTTAAGGTATGGTTGATGTCATTCTTGTTATTACTTCTTCTACTGCGCCATTTTTATTGGGCAAATAATATGCCATTATGTTAATGAACCATGATATACCTAGCTAATCCCCTGCTGTTGGACAACTAGATTTGTTCTAGTTGTTAATTATTATAAACACTGCTGTTATGGCTCTTATCGAGAAGTCAAAAGGGTTGAGAAGAACAGGATGGTTGGAACGAGTAAGGCAATGTGTGTTTGATCTGGGCAGGGGAAACAAGTGAATATGTGTGGTGGTGCAGGTGGTCTGGTCTGTGCTTAAAGGGACCCTGGGCTGTATATGGGAGTCAGAAGCCACTCAGTGAGGTGACCAGCAAAACAGACTCTGGGGACAGGAAGAGTTAACTGTCACTGGCCTAGCGCCCAATGGTATCAGGACGATGACTGCAGAGTGTCCTTAGAAGACCTGGAGCATCTGGTCATGCCCAGACTCCTTGGCAACAGGGCTGCCAGAAGAAAATGACTATTATGGACTGGCTATTCATGCAGAGAATTAGAGAGGGGGGTCACGAAGGGCTTGTATAAAAGACGCAGGGTGGCAAGAGTGGCTTTATGATGGCTGTGTGTGTGGTCAGAGCCGCTTGCTAGAGGTGAGGTCAACAGGCTATTTGAGTAGAAAACCTCAGCACTCCGCAAAGGAGGTGGTGTCCACTGTCACATTGGTGAGAGGTGCCAGGTATGATGTTGGCAGGGAAAGGTTTTCAAATAAATCTGCTCACAGTGGCTCTAGTCCAATTCCTGCTGTGGAGTCTTTCAATATCCAGAGACTTGGGTCAGTAGTGCAGGGACCTCACCAGCACAGATGATTATTTCCTTAGGTTAACTGCTCAGATGTGGAATTTTGGGCTCAGAGTCTATGCAAGATATTAAGGTTTTTGATATGGGTTGTCGAAGAGTGATATCGCTCCCTCCAAAGAGTGCCCTAATTTTACCGTCTAAACAGGCGTGCAAGTAGGCACCTGTTTCTCCTCAACCTTGTAACACCGGATAATTTATTTCATTTTATTTTTGCCAAAATAGCAACATAGGCAAAATAGTTGCCTTCATAATTTTATTTCTAAAATAGTAGTTGTGTTTAATATTTTCTCATAGGTTTATTGGCTACTTTTTTTTTTTAAATCATCTGTTTATGTCCTTGATTGGTTTTTCTGTTGGTATGTCCAGTCCTTTTTGCACTAGTGATTCATGAGTTCTATAAATATTAAGGATGTTAAGTTTTGTCTGTTGGATGTAGCATACAATTTAGAGTTACCACTTGCCTTTGAATTTTACTGTGGTAGTTTTGGTGTGGAGAATTTTTAATTTTGACATAATTCAAGCTATCGATATTTTCTTTATGGTTTGGTCTTGGACTTTATGCTTAAAACATCCTTTTTCACTGCCAATGAAAATTATTTACTAATTATTCCCCCTCCCAATTTTTTTATTAAAATTTTTTTAGCTTATAGGTACTTAGATCTTCCGCTGTGTATTTATCTCAAAAAAATTTTACATTTAAATGTTTAATGAAAAAAAGTTGGATTCTCTGTAGGAGACAAATTTGTTAATTTATATGTAACCAATAAATTAGACATGGTAATCAACATGTTTCTATCCTTGAGCAGCGGGCAAAGTTGTTAGACCTCTGACTCTATTGTATTTCTGTCCATTTCTTATGGTATTTCTAACACATAAAAAGCACTTAATAGAGTGCTTTCAAAATATGAATGCCAAGCACACCAGCCCAGATGAATTGAATCAGGATCTCTAGGGTTGCAACTTGGGCATAGGTAGATTTTTACAAAGAAATGAATGACTTTGAGTCAGACATTGAATGACTCCAAGTTATACCTCTGATTCTTTGCTATACATTAGAAGCAACTAAAGGGCTTTAAACATTTTTGATGCCTGGCTTGTACCCCAAATAATTAAATCCTACCTTCGGGGAGTGGGACCCAGATGGTAGTAATTTTTAAAAGCTCCCCAGGGGGTTCACAGTCGTGAAGGTACTAGGGAGAAAAAAAGCAGGTGCAATTTACACCTGATCATGCTCCAATTTCTTCATGAAATAGGAAGCACGTTTTCTGCTGAGAACACCAGTGATGGAGAGAAGGGAGAGGACCACCAGAAAGGGAAAGCTCTGTTGGGGGGTAGGGGGGACCCGCATGGGAGTGGAAGTGAGGTGGGCTAGGGACACAGGGACACGGATGAATGCACAGTGCAGAGCGCAGCGAAGAGCGGAACCGGGAATTTGTTCTGAGACCCATCAAGATTACGGGATTTGTCTTCAATGAGACTCAGAAATCCGGGCATTGAATGTAGAGAAGACAGGACTGTGGGACTGAGCCACATTTGGGGGCTCGCAGAGCAGGAATGGAAGAAGGAGAAGGAACTGTTTCTTTCTGAGTTATTTCTTCCTGTTATTGACTTACTAAAACCTAATTTCTTAAAATGAACGCCCATGGTAATTTTTTTTACTGAATTTCTAAGCTATTTCCAGTGAATTAGGAGACACCTGTTAATATGCACTCAGGGGCTCTTAGCCACGAGTTTGCACCAGAATCAGCAGAGAGTCTTTCCCAAATCCATATGCCTGAGCTCTGCTGACTGATTAACAGATGGGAAGGCAGGACCAGGCATCTGTAATTTCTTAAATCTCCATGAGCAATTCTGATGGCCAACCTGATTGAGAACCCCTGATGGCAGGAAGTATTAGGAGCTGTGACAAACATCAAGTTAAAAGCTGAGAGGCCAAATCCAAATTCTTAAAGGAACTTGCTTTCCATATTTCCTTGCAATGTAACTCATCACGTGTTAACCCAATAGATCGTAAGAGATGTCACAGCGGTTAAAAAAGGGAAAAAAAAAAAAAGCATACTGCTTTCCTCTGAATAAAATGAATGGCATTTTGAGTTCCTCTTTGGTTCTTTTTAAGAAATAGCTTATTATACAATATGAGACCAGTATGTGTTCTGTGTTTCCATGATGTGTTGTTTTGCAATTTGTTCAGGGATGAGTATGAGGAACCGTGTTCCAGGCCAGCCAAGAAGGGAGGGTATTTCCTTTTATACCCTCCCTTTGTGATTTAGAAGAAGTTTCAGGAAAGTATGTCAGTGTTAGGATGTTTTTCCCCTGCTCGAGAAATAAGAGGCCATTTACTTGATTGGATTCTACCCTTCTCTCAAGAAGGGTAGAATTTCTGATTTATACCTTCTAATAAAGTCCCAGCTGTCAGGATTAGACCCGTGTGAATCGGGCCAAAAACTACAGAGGAGTGAGCCCCTTGCCAAGTGACACAGAACATCAGGTGCTATCAAAATGTTCAGTCAAGGCTCCCTTCCATTTTGACAGCTTTACATGATTTTTAACAATTTGGCATTAAATTGTTTTTTCCCTAAGTGGGCAAAAAAAAAAAAAATCGTGACCAATTTTAGTATATGAAATGAGACACTTGAGAGTGGTAGGGGATATTTTACAAATAAATATTTCATGGGGGCTGGTAGGAATGAGGGAACATAAAGAATCCAGCAGGCATTTCTTTAGAATACCAAACCTTGTTTTCCATGTTGTTATGAACCAAGATAAGCTTAGGGGCGCCCCAGTGTGTGAAATTGAAAGCATAGGGCATTGATTTTCAATGTCTGAATCAGGGATCCTCAAACTTTTTAAACAGGGGGCCAGTTCACTGTCCCTCAGAGCGTTGGAGAGTGCGCACTGTGGGCCCGGGACTAGTCGGCTGCTAAGCAGGACAGGCAGCGGTGGCAAAAATACCTGGAGGGCTGGATAAATGTGCTAGGCGGCCCACGTGTGGCCCACGGGCCATAGTTTAAGGATGCCTAAATGTTCTTATCTTGGATTGAAGAGAGCTGATTGCCTGCATAATGTGTAGACATTCTTGGTCTAAAAGGAGCTGTGACATTTTTGTTTATATTGTGTGTGTATTAATAACGGGGTTCTATTTATAGGAGCATCACTTTTCTCCTGCTCTGTTTTCACTTATTATTTTGGGACCCCAAGCCCTCCTATTTCTGGGTGTGTGCACGGGTGGGCAGGAGGGGAGTTCTAAGGGCTGGCTTCCTAGCCGCTCACAAACACAGTCTTCTCGGAATCACACATCTGCCCTTTCTTCCCCTGCCTGGTGACCCCTGATGGGAGCCCCTGAAATGCTTTGAACCCCTGTTGGTGCCGCCTCTTTGCCCAAGTGCTGTTGGGCTGTGCAAGTGCCATGCTGTGCTGGCATGGGCTGCTGGCCCAGTGCCAGGTCACATCTTCTCTTACCCTTGAGCTATGCAGGTCTCCAGGCTGCACTGCCAGGAACTCCTGATGGCTTCCAGGACTTGTTAGGGGAATCAGTCCTTATGGCCTTGCTTAAAGAGCTCTCTCCTGGACTGGGGCCAGTCGTAGACCCTAGAACCAGGGTCCTACACTGTCCTCCTACCCATGGACTCTGGGGCATCATTGTTGGATCAAACTGTTATGCTTTGGCTCACTCGCCTAAGTGCGGGATTGTTTTCTCTCTAAGATGCTTATTGCTCATAGATTCCAGAAAAGAAATGGTTCCCACTTTTTATTCAGTGAATCTTTATGGTGGATCCATTCCATACCAACACCAGGTGCTCTGCTAGGTGCTAGGGGTGCCATGGTGAACCGAAAGAGGCAGAAGACCCCCTTTCGTGGAGCTCCCGGTCTAGTGGACATAGTAAGACATTCATAAGCTGCGCTGGTAACTATGGATAATGAAAGCTATGGTAGGTGCTCTGAAGGGTGTAAATCAAGTTCATTCCCACTATGTGTCCATTTTTGTCACCTAACTTGAGCTCACTCTGAGATTCCTAGCTCAAGTCTGTATCCAAGCACTTAAAACTCCCAAGTATTTGTAATGATGGAGGAAGTGCTGGCAAAGGCACTTCAAACCATTTCCAAGTCTAGAATGAGTTGTTAGGCAATGAGATAACTATATATTCCTCAATATTTTATCTTACTATTTATGTTTTATTTAAATATATTCATTATTATTTATATATATAAAATAAATATTTCAGGGAGTTGGTTAGGAATAAGGGTAAGTGAAAAAAATTCAGCATGCATAACTTTATATATAATATATATATATTTCTAGTCAAACATATCTAGAAATAGATGCCATATATAAATAACAAAAATAATATAATTTTCTATGTAAAAATATATACATATTATAAATTAAATCACATTCTCTAGTCTAAATACATATCCACTGGAGAGAAGAGCCAGAATATTCTGAATGAAAAGCTGAAGATTAGGAAGCTTAGGTTAAGTTTTCTCAAACTTCAAAAATGGAATATTTTCAAATTGATAATATCATTGGTTTTTAGCAATGCTTGTCCAGTGGTGGCTGAATCTATAAAGTAAATGGTAGGTGGGAAAATGATCTTTAAACCACCTAGCCTTCTAGTTGTGTCCTCTGACAAATGAAGTCTGTTAAAATTTCACATTGCATAAAATCTAGAAATGACACATTTGTTTATTGTCAGATTTAGGCAACGCATGGCAGGGAACTGAAACTGGATCTTAAGGCTTTTGAATTTACTATAATACATGACAATAGAATGCCTTTTGTAAAGAGAGTAGTCACAACTATTTCACAGGGAGTGTGTAAGCCCATGGGCTTTCCAGAACTGATGATGGGATGAATATTTATCTTGAATTCTTCATCATCATCATCATCATCATTTGGTCTAAACTTGCATACAGTTTTGAGTACAGGCAGTAAGTAGCATGCTAGTCAATGTTTAACCAACTGCCTTTCTTTTGGCCAGGAGAATCCTGATTAATAGCATTTGCCAATTTCTATGGTGTAAATTTTCCCATCATGACCAGTTTCAAGCTCCCAAGGTGCTATTGCTGAACAGTGATCGTGAAATTGGGAAAAGGTGCTCAGACGGGCTCTTATTAGCTGGTAATAAGCTTTTTCCATCTGAATAGGTAGCATTTCTCTTTGTGATGTGAACAGGCAAATATGAGAACTAAACTCATGATCTTGTTAAGGCTCTGTGGTGTGACACTATTTCTCAAACTTTTGACTTCCCCTGATATATTGGATACTGGGCAACCATGTAGCAATAGCCAAAGTCCAACTGTAGTCACTCTTACTATTGACTGCATTCGGATACTTTCTATTCTACTCCAATTAATTGAAAAAATAAATTGTTTAGCAACTAATACTTTGTTTTTTTTTTTTAAGACAGGGTCTTGCTCTGTTGCCTGGGCAAGAGTGCAGTAGCATCATCATAGCTCATTGCAACCTTAAACTCCTGGGCTCAAGGGATCCTCCTGCCTCAGTTTCCCAAGTAGCTGAGACTGCAGGTGTGCACCACCACACCTGGCTAATTTTTCTATTTTGTTTTTTGTAGAGATAGGATCTTGCTATATTACCCAGGCTAGTCTCAAATTCCTTCCTGCAAGTGATCTTCCTACATTGCCCTCCCAAAGTGCTTAGAATCATAGGTGTGAGCCACCACACCCAGCCTAGTTTTTATTTATTTAACACATATATCACTGCTCTATACGTTAGACATTATTAAGTGCTTCACAGATATTGATTTATTCCTTTATTAGAACCACGTGTGACCTAGGTGTCATGTTTCATCATGTATTACTTTGCAATATTACCTATCTTCCCTACCTCAGTGAGCATATAATGTCAAAATACCAGTGTTTATAATTTACCTTGAAGTGTATTTTAATTTATTGCCTTTTTTCCTCTTGTCCTCTAAGAGTATTATGTCTAACAGTGCTTTGTGTACTTAATATTTTTTTAATTGTTTTAATAGGATTATTAATTTTCTTCTCTGAATTTTTTTGTCAGTTATGTCTAAATAATTAATTTTTAGCTTTTCCTAGAGCCATTTCCCCATCAGTAAAAATAGATTTGGGGGCCTGTTAATTAACACTCATCACATTTTTTTCTGAGTAATTGTGAGTAATTCTTTATTTTCTGGTTGCTGTGAATTGGGTAACAATCTTGCTCCACACAGCTGAAAGTTTGCTGATCTCTCTGCAACCTCTGTGACTCCAATGCCTTACTTTCTCCTCCGGTTGGGTCTTTCTCTTGCTCTGAGCTCTTTAGGGTTTTGTAGGATAAAGTCCAAAACTTTTATCATGGCCCATAAGGCTCTCTATAAACTGTCTCTACCACACACAGTGTGGTATGGCGGTTGAGGGTTTGAGATTCAAGTTCTGGGTTACTTGCTAGCTGTGTGACCTTGGAAGTAGTTCATCTCTCTGTGCCTCAGTTTACTCATCATTAAAATGGGAAAATAATAGTATCTACTCATAGGGTTTTTATAAGTGAGTTAATCCCTATAAAGGGCTTAGAACAGTGCCTGGTATATGGAAAGCACTTAGGAAATAAGTGCTTTAATGCTCTCTGTCTCGTCTCTGCCTCCCCAACCTCACCAACTCCCTTTCTTCCCTCTCGTGCAGCGGAAGGATGTTTACACGTGCTCTTCCTGCTGGCTGCCCAGTTCTTTCTTCCATTCTTCACCTAATTCATTCCTACTTATTTTCCCCAGCTTTTCATAAGTGTCACTTCTCAAGTGTCACTTCTCTGACTCACAGTGCAATTCGAATCCCCTGTGATAGTCGCTCATCACAGAATCCACTTGCCTTTGAAGGGCCTGCCACCATTTATGATTCTCTGTTTATTGGTGTGATTACAGGAGGCTCAGAGCTGTGACGCTGGGCACTGTTTCCATACTATTTGCTCTGTCACTCGCCAGTGGCTAGCCTGGGCTGCGTGCAGTGCCTTAACACCTGTCTGCTCATGACAGGCAGTTGGGAGTCTCTCACTAATGCATTTTTAGTGTCGGCTTTATTCCACGCTTGTTTTTAAGTGTCTTTCCTTGTGATTTCTCCTTCTTTTCTTCTTTCTTTTTACTTAAATAACTTATTGCTCTCCTAGTCTCTTTGCAAGAGGAATACATGCTTATTCTAAAAAATGCCTTACGCTTGATTTGTTATGTTGGGTCTTGGTGCCCCCCCCCCCCACTGTGAGCTATCAAAAGCTTTTGGGGAACAAGTTAGAGGAAGACATAGATCCATATAAATAAATAGCAAAATAAAACAGGTAGGTGTTCAGCTACTTAAACACTTGTCTGTTATTGAAATGACATTTCCTTAGTTATTTAATTTGCACAGTGCAGACAAAAAGTTGTTCCAGCAGCTGGCATCAGATGTAGGGAAGGACACAGGCAAGCTGCTATTTTTACCTTTTACAGGGCAACATGAGCCTCTCAGGAAGTGAGGAGGTCACTCTCTTTATGCTAGTATCTTTTATGGATTTTTGCACAAATAAATATTTTTTTACCCAGTAGAAACAAATGACAACTAAAATAACAAGACAAAGAATTCCAGTTGTAAGTGGACATTTAAAAAGTGCTAATTTGGAGAGAAAACTAATCATGGAGCGAAGGGAACAGTATTGAATACATACGTAAATTGCTCAGAGAGGCATTTGCTGGTTCACTCCAATGACCAAAAGATTTATTGGCTTTCTCAACTCGCCCCTGCCCTCTGAGAGGTCAGCAGAGATTTTCAGTTAATAGTTCTAGTGATTCTCACTTGAAAAGAGGAAGCAGAGTTCCTGTACCCACCAATCTAAACTAGTCCCTACTGAACTGTGGAGAGAGATGAAATTCCCATTCCTAATCTCACCAAATCCACAGGTAGCCCATTAAAACCAAACTCTAGCTCAGCATTCACTGTTCATACCAACAGCTTTTGGCTTCAGATATTAAGACTCTCACGGGCTGTTAAAAATTGTGCATGTGTCACTTCTTAGATTGCCACTTCCTGGCTTTGAAACAATGCTGAATTTGCAATCATCTTTCAAAGGCCCAAACTAAACACTGTGTTCCTAATGTTGACAAAGGCATCTGGATTTTCATTCAAACAACTTCATCTACCAAGAGAGGTGAAGGAAAGTTCTCTAGGACATGACATATTTGGAGACTCATTTCCTGTATTTAATATTTTTTAAATAAAATGAGAGATGTGATTGATGCAAATGAGCATCTAAGTTTATAAAGCATCTAAGTTTATAAAGAGATGACTTTACGAATGTAAAAGTAATAGTCAATTAGTATATAATTTTCTTTGTTTCTTTCTTGAGTATTATTTATTAAGGTGATATCCACTTAGGCCCCTGTGGCTTCTAAGGTTGATGAAAAGGTTTCTAAGGTCATGACTTCTGGCATTTACCTATAAATGATTCATGTGTGTGATGTTTTGTCAAGAATTTAGATGATCTTGTTAGTTTATAAAAATACTCGATTCACATTTAACGTTTTAAAATAACTAGTTAATGGCATAAAAGAAAACCAAGTTTATTGTGTCCTATTAAAAAACTTATATTTATAGTAATCAAGCATTTTATTAGTCATTAATCATAATTTATTTATTTTAAAATGTTTTCACTTTCAGCCGAATGTGATCCAACAAATTATTATTGACTTTGTCCCTTTGACCTTTAGAGCTATTGGGTTTAATGACTCCTTTTAAATTAAGTCTTATCAGGTAATGTGGCAGCTCAGCATGTTCACTCAGTAAACTTTGACAAGGCCTGATAAATTCTTAGCAACAATTTATCCTTTAAGTGGATAAATATTTGAAAACAAACGTGCTATACCTTTCGTGTATGAAAACAATTGCATCAACACTGTTTGTTGGTCTTGAGATTTGAGGGTCCCTTCATCATCTCAATTTCGTACACATACATAAACATACACACGTGCAATGCAATAGTGACAAGATGACTGGTGTGTTGACCAGGTAGAGTTTCATGGCCAAACAAAAGAGATGCTTTAGACTAGCCAATCCTACTGACTGCTTCGAAAACCTCTGGGAAAGAACAGCCTGGAAATCTTGGAGTCAGTGTTACTCTTTACCATGAATCTCTAGTGGTCAAACAGATTCCCTCTTAGGGTAGTAATTCCCATGAGCCTCTGCTTTGTCTTATAAAAGGACAAGATTGGACTAGGGAACTTCTAGATTCATTTGCCTTTATGATATTCATATATTTTATAGTTATCTCATGATATATTGCCTCTACACAGGTAATAGAAGCCATAAAGTTAAGAGTTTATCAATGAGACTCAAACAATCTGAGTGTGAATTCCAGCTTTGCCCTGTTACTGTGCTTTTTGGGTGTCTTTTAACCTCTCAGGTCCCAGTTTCCACATTTGTACAGTGGGACAGTAATCCCTAATTCTCAACTTTGTTCTGAGGATGAAATGAGATAACGTGTGAAAGTGCTTACTTAGCTCCGTAACCAATGATGGCTGTTACTATGAAGTGGTAAACATGACTTAGGACCCACATCCAGGAAAACACCAAGACTCCAAAAGCCTTCTTCATCTCTGTATTTTTTCAGTGTGCAACCTCATTGTTATCTTGAAGTTCCTTGTGGACAATAGGCCTCAAACAAGAGAATGCTTAGTGTTAGGGTGGGAACTCATAGCATGGGCTGAGAAGGAATTCTCGACACAAAGATTAGAATAGTTTATTTTACTTCCCAAAGGGAGGGAAGGGCACGACACAAGAGAAAAAAAGGAAAAGTGCTGGCAGAGATGGTAATGGGTTTGGGGTTTTTATTGAGGGTAAAAGGAGAAGGAAAAAAAGAATAGTTATTGTTGTCACTTGATAACAGAAGACAACTATAAAAGTACATTTGTTTTCCTTTTTTCTTTTTTTCCTCTTTTCTATGAGGCTGGCTTTTCAGGGTCTTTGAAATATGGTCTGATGAGAGAGCTCACACGCCTGTTGTCTGTTTGAAAACTCTTTACATGCTATTAAAACAAACTCTCGACTAAAACAATTCAAACCACAGGTGGTTAATTGAACAAAGAGCCAGTTGTACACTGTGAGTTTTCTCTTCAAAGGGACAATTATGTGTTTTGAGTTTACTCCGTTTTTTTTTTGTTAGTTAATTTTTTCCAGTAGATAGTTTATTAGCAATATCATCCTTTCACTTAGAACTTTATTTTTGAATTGAAGTTTAAATTTTAATATAAATTAAAATCGATACATTTAAAACATTCTAAAATGTAAATAAATCAATTTGTTGTAGGTGTCAGAGACGGGACCATCCCTACAACTTATTTGCACCAAATAAAAACGGTGACAGAGCAAGTGAAGCCAAATGAAGAAAACCCTGCGTCTCCCCAGGCTGCAGGGACAACCCAGGTGTCCTGGTCACCGGGAGCCACAACACAGAGCCAGACATCTGTGCTGAGGGCACCTGGGGAGCCCTCCTTTCACTCGGGAATCCTGAAAACAATGTCTCGGCAGGACATGCGGGCGGACATATTCCTGTGGAGCTTTCTGGTGTGGTCAGACACCGTGGAGATGGTGCGTGTGGCCGGTCACCCCAATGTGTACAAGTCAGGCTGGATATACCCGGTCTACATATTCAGTTTCATTTCCATCCTTCGGATGATATTCACTCCCCAAAATCCTCTTCTCCATTCTGCAGGCGTCTTGCTGCAGGATTTACCCTTTGTCTTCGTTAGACTTAGTTTAATCATTGTCCTGGGGACGATCACACCCGTGCTGGGCCTTTGTAAAAACATACTGGTGACACTATCTTATGTTTATTTCAACCACCTAACCAGACTCAGGGTTTTCTCTACCTTTGAAATGTCTCCATTTTAAAGAGAAAATGGGATACAGGGTGACCTTTTTGTTATGCATGTGTGCACGTTTGTAATACTTTTTTTTTTCTGGGACATGAGTTTTTACACTATATAAGGAAATGAAGACTAGATTGTAGAGAATAAGTTATTCATGATGACTCTGGTGTACCATTTTTTTTTTTTACATACACAAATGGTGCTAAATTTAAACAATGTTATATTCTTATGAGTTGGCTCTCAGGGATGTCTAGAACATGTTAGTAGTTAATTTTAGTTTGTTATATTTACTGCACTTTTTTCTAAAAACACTTTTTAATAGAGCCTTTTTAAAAAATGAGAAGATATTTTCCCACTGTTAGCCCAAGAATGACATTTTTATCATTTATATAAATTAAAGAGCATTCTATGAGTTGATGAATTAAAATTAGCTTGTAGGAAATATTTCTGAAGTTATTGAAGAATTTTTAGCTTATACTTTTTTAAAAATTTGGAAATTGTGGTTTTAGGGTCTACTTCAAACAGATTTATATTCTTTATGCCACTGAAGCAAGTGATTTTTATTTAATCTACTGATTTCAGCATCAAAAGCAATTCACTTGAGCAGATATTTAGCTCAGTTCAAGGCTTAGCTGCAGTACTAACTTGAAAGTTGTTTAGTATAATGAAGTCAAGGTACATCAGCAATACCTAGATAAAGTTTTGTAATAGAAAGCCATAAATTGCACACGTAGGTTTCAAAGTAAAAGGATATTTTCTTTGTGGAATTTGATACCATCATAAAAATTAACAAATACAAGTCCCGTTTAAAATGGGAAGTTCAACTTACAAATATAATAGCAAAAGCATCAGTGTCTTAAGTGATACTGTATCAGGAAGATCTTGATGTTATAAAACAGGCGTCCTCAAACTACGGCCCACGGGCCACATCCTGCCCACCTAGGATACTTATCCGGCCCGCCGGGTGTTTTTGCCACCGCTGCCTGTCCTGCTTAGCAGCCGACTTGTCCCAGGCCCACAGTGCGCACTCTCCAACGGTCTGAGGGACAGTGAACTGGCCCCCTGTTTAAAAAGTTTGAGGACCCCTGTTATAAAATAATTAGATACAAAATCATGTCACTTGCCTTTACCATGTTGGGACACTCTGATATTTATGGTGGGATCTTTCCATTGGTTATACCAATTTTCAGATGCTGGTGAGATTTGCGAGAGGCTTATGTAGGAAAAGTAATGATTTTAAATAGCCAGTCTCTTCAATGATATTACTTGTTTGAGTTTATAATGCATTTTGTATATAATATTTGAACATGAATGTGCCTGATATTTTGGGAAGTGGCAACACTTTATGCAAATAATGAAGGCATTTACAGAAGATCACATGGAGGAAAATTGAGCACCTAATTTTATTTAATATTTTAAGAGTGTACACATGTTTATAGAGTTCAAGTCTATAGTATTTGATAGAAATTATAGCAAATTATGCTGATAAAAACATTGATAGTTCTACACTGTGATTAAAAGTTATGCTATTAAAATTATTAATATATTGCAGTTCTCATAAGCTTCTAATTGTTGCTAGTTAAAGCCCATATAGATTTTATGTCCTAATAAAAAGTTTACTTTCCTGCTATATGAAATATATTAATACTTGCGGCAAATGGCAGTATTTGTAATAGGCTATATGATATTTTTTCCAAGTAAAATTTGGAGCCCAGATGATAATTATGTCTTTATGAAATGTCAAGCTCAAATAAAGTTAGTTGTAGGAAAGATACATTAAAAATCCATCTATGATCAGACTATTGTATAGTCTAATAATTTTTATAAAATTATAATTTTAATAAAATCTTTTAAAAATCCTAATACCTTTAATAGACTTTTTAGTCCTTTTTCTTTCTACAGGTTAATGCCTGAAATTATAACATGTGAAAGTTACAGTCTTGTTTTTCTTATCGGGGCCCGATTTCTCTGAATGACAATTGTAATAAGACATAGGACAGGAAAGAGAAATGAAATGGTGTGTTGAATGCCCACCATGTGCTGGGCACTGTGCCATTTGTTTAATAAATGAGACTCTTGTGCTGTGGACCTTGGAGTGGTACTTTACTTAGTGAATATGTCAATAGCTTTTCCTTGTCGTTGGCATTAAAAAAAAATGTATTGAATTAAATTTACAAAAAGAACAATATACCACTTGGAAGCTATAGAACTCCAAAATAGCTATTTACACTCCATAGAGGATATAGTAAATAATAAAAGAAAAAAATATATTAAATATGTACAGCTATTTTATTTTATAAAGTGGTTATTTTTACATGTTAATTAAAATTCTAGGTTTAAGCAAATCTTTTGTTGTGATATCTGTTTCATTGTGGGAGGATGCGTTTACTTAATTTTCAGATTCCTGTTTTCCCGCCACTCTCATCCACCTTCTGGGCTTTTTTGTAATTTGATCCAAAGACACACACAGTAGAGTCAGGGGGTGAGAAAATGGAAAAGCAGGTGTGCACACTTGCTTAGGCAGGGACATAGAGAACCAAATCCACCTGCCTGAGAAAGGTGTTTCAGATCCTTACAAAGAGACATCCATTCATTCATGAACTCTAACTCATACTCCATGTATTTATCACGTCTGCCACGTGTGACTGTGGGAAGGGCACCCCTTCAAGTTGAACAGTGCACAACTTACACAGGCCTGAGTACCAGTGGTTGATAGTTTTAGTTGCACTAAAGATTTTTAAATAATTGACTATTTACAACAACTTTTTACATATATTACCATATTTACCCTGAAGAGTATTTTTCTGAACATTTCATTAATTCGCTCATTTGGCAAATTTGAGTACCTGTTATAGACTAGGTTTGGATTTTATGAATTAAGTAACCCCCAAAAAAATTCTTGGTAAAACTGCGCAAAATTACTTTAAAAAGTAGTTTAGCCTTAAATAGATCACAGGTTGATTTTATATGAATTTAGGGATAATGACTATAGTGATACTTGCTGTGAAAGTTTGCATTTATGCATACACAAATCCTAATTGTCCAAGATACGCGTATTTCAAAACTCATAATTTTTCTTATATTGAAATTGGAATATTAATGGATTTTTTAAGAAATGGTTTCTTTCTCTACAAAATCTTTTTTTTTCTTTTAAAGATTTAGTTTAGACACCTTAGAGAATAAGTGTTTCAGAATATTTGTGTGGATAAATATAAAATTTGCATTCCAAATTGCTAAAAATTATAAGTAACGTTACATATTTGGTGCAATTCTGAAAAACAAGGCCAATATTTTTGTGTCTTGGTTTCCATTTATAAAGTATAGGTCATTTTTCAGATTGTAAATATATTTTTCTCTTGTTTTTAAGTTTTTTTTCCAAGTATTAAGTGTGTCAAATAACCTTCTAATTAAATTACTGTGTAAAGGTAACTAAATATATTATAAAGATGTATGCCATGCCAAACCAAACCAAACTAAACAAAACATTGGTTCTAGAACTCTAAAGTTTACAGGGTCTTCAAATAATCTGTATACATATAGTATAGATTACAATAAATGTAAATCAACTATCTGAAGACAATTACAATTAAAGCCAAATTTTATATATATAATCTAATACAAAGAAATGTGATGCTGTAATGTAATTGTTTTCTATTAAACTGAAAATGGATTAATGATGTTTTGCTATATTTTGGTAAGGATTGCAAAAGGTGATGAATAAGAACATAAAAAATAGTGTTCCATCTTCTAAAGTTTTACAATTTTGACTTAACGACATCATTATATATTCTTTTTTTCTTCTGGATGAGTAGGAATTATCTTGGTAACATTTGTGTAAATGTATTCATTAAAATAGGCTTACTGGAGGAAAAAACCAAACAAATTTCTGAATGGGTTATAGTTTTATCTGTGAGAAATGATATAACAGGTTACCAAAGAATTTGTTGAGCAATTTTTTTGAAACTATTTCAGTGCAAAGCAGACGCTACGTTCATCTTATATGAAATTGAGTAGGTATGAAGCAACTGATGTTTGAGAAAGACTTTTCTAGGAGGAAATGAAATAGTTCGGCAATTGTCTCGCCAGTAAACAATGAGAATATTTTTAATGTATTAGCTTGAAGAAAGGGCTAGTTAAAAACAACCACCATGATCAATAGCTAACCAGAAACTAAAACCAAAACTTAGTAGAAGGGTATGAGGAAGGTGGCAAGAGTTGGATTTTTAAAAAATTGTGGTAAAATGTACATAACAAAATTTATCATATTTTTAACTGTCCAATTCAGTGGCTTTAAATATATTTACTATGTTGTGTAACTATCATCACTTTCTATTTCCAGAACATTTCATCATCCAAATTAGAAGCTCTGTACCCATTAAACAATAACTCTTCATTGTCTCCAAGCCCTTACTTCCCCATCCCAGCCCTGATAAGGTCTCTTCTTTATGTCTCTATGAATTTGCCTACTCTATGTACCTCATATAGGTGGAATAACAATATTTGTCCATTTGTGTTTGACTTATTTCACTGTATATATTACATTTTTGTTTTTTCATCTGCTAAATAGACACCTGAGTTGCTTCTGCTCTTTGGCTATTGTAAATAATAGTTTGAACATTAGTGTACAGTATCTGCTCAAGGCCTTGGGTTATATACCTAGAAGGAGAATTGCTGGATCATATGATAGTTCTATGTTTAAATTTGTGAGGAACTGCCAAACTGTTTTCCACACTGGCTACCTCATCTTACATCGCCACTGGCAATGCCCAAGGGTTCCAATTTCTCCACATTTTCCTCAATGCTTGTTATAGTCTATTTTTTGATAGTAGCCATCCTTTTGAGTGTGCAATGACATCTCATTGTAATTTTTACTTGCATTTCCCTAATGACTAATGAGTATATTTAGTTGTGCTTATTGGTCATTTGTTTATCTTCTTTGGAGAAATGCCTATTCAGGTCCACTGACTATGTTTTAATTGGTTTTATTATTGTGGTTGTTGAGTTATAGTTCTTTATATATTCTGGATATTAATCCCTTACAGATATATGATTTACAAATATTTTCCCCTATTTTGTGTGTTGTCTTTTTACTCTCTAAATAGTATCTTTTGATGAATAAAAGTTTTTAATTTTGACGAAGCCTTGTTTTTTTTCTTTCATCACCTGGGCTTTGGTTTTAATATCTAAGAAATCCAATGTCATGAAGATTTTTCCTAATGTTTTCTTCTAAGAGTTTTATAGTTTTAGCTCTTACGTTTAGATCTCTGATCCATTTTGGGTTGATTTTTGTGTATGATGTAAGGTAAGAGCCCAACTTCATTCTTTTGCATGTGGATGGCCAGTTTTCCCAGCACCATTTGTTGAAAACGTTGTCCTTTCCTCATTGAATGGTCTTAACCTGATTGGAAACCAATTGATCATGTATGTGAGGGTTTATTTCTGGGCTTTCTATTCTATTCTATTGCTTGTATGTCTGTTGTTATGCTAGTCCCATACTGTTTAGCTTACTGTCATTTTGCAATAAATTTTGAAATCAGGAGGTATGATAAGTCCTCCAACTTTGTTCTTTTTTAAGATTGTTTTGTCTTGAGAGTCCATATGAACTTGGATGGGGTTTTCTATTTCTGCAAAAAAAAAAAAAAATTGGAACTTTGATAGTGATTGCATAAATTTATAGATTGTTTTGGGTAATATTGTCATCTTAACAATATTAAATCTTGCATTTCATGCACACAGGATATCTCTCCATTTAGTTAGGTCTTCTTTAATTTCTTTCAGTAATGTTATGTAGTTTTCAGTATACAAGTCTTCTGCCCATTACATTTATTTATAAGGATTTTATTCTTTTTGATGTTACTATCAATGGAATTGCTTTCTTAATTTTCTTTTATCAAAATACAACTGATTTTTGTGTTTTGATTTTGTGTTCTCAACTTTCTTGAATTTATTAACGCTGCAGTTCTTTTAGGGAAGCGTCAGGACTTTCTACATATAAAATTATGGCATCTGTGGATAGACATAATTGCACTTCTTTTCCAATTTGAATGCTTTTAATTTTTTTTTTCCTGCCTAATTGCCCTAGCTAGAACTTCCAGTACTATGTGAAGTGGTGGAAGCCATCAAAAGCATCAATCAGCCTTCAGAACATAGAATCCTGATATCTGAAGGACAAGGACCTTGTTGCCCACCCTGGCTCTAGCAAGTCACACCGGAAATGTGGGCTGCTGCCCTTGTAGCTGCCTCACAGAGGCACAAGGGATGGAGAATGGTAGTCATATGTGAAAGGCTGAAATTCACTGAAATTTATCATCCATTTTATCAAGCTCTCCCCTGGATGCTCCAAGTCTTTGATGAGACTCTAGAGTTCCAATATATAGATTCTTGACTTAGGGTGATTGGACTTAAGAGTTTTTGACTTTATGATGATGTGAAAGCAATACACATTCATTAGAAACTCTACTTCCAGTACCCATACAATGATTCTGTTTTTCACTTTCAGTACAGTATTCAATAAAGTATATGAAGTTTTCAATACTTCATTATAAAATAGCCTTTGTGTTAGATGATCTTGCCCAATGTTAGGCTAAGATAAGTGTTTTGAGCACATTTCAGTTAGGCTAGGCTAGACTGTGATGTTTGTTTGGTTAGGTGTATTAAATGCGTTTTTGACTTACCATATTTTCAACGTATGGTGGAGTTTATCAGGACTCAAACTCATAATAAGCCAAAGATCATCTGTGGTTACTTTACAGTAGTTCAATGGTTATTTAGGTGAAGGGACAGATTCCTAGAGCTTCCTATTTTGCGATCTTCCATGATGTCCCTCCCCCAAGAGTTGACTTTCTTATCTGCCCTGGTCACCTCTTCCAGCCTGATAAATCTTCATTTCAATAAGGTCAAGATCTCAGGGTAAATTCTTTATGGGACAGTTGACTTCACATTGTTTCAAAGCCACAGATTTTACTACTGATCCTGATTTTTAATTGCACAAATGTGATATGACACACTTATGTCATTAAAAAATAAATCTTGAATGTGATTGTAGAGATAATTCAATTAAATTTTACTTGCTTCTGAATTCTGTATAGATCTAAATTAGGCAGAAACTTTTTATATATGATTTATTTACATTTAAAAGCCACAAATGACCCATTTAAAATATTTTTTTCAATGATAAATCATTGAAACAATGTCTTAGGAACATTTTTATCTGTTCTGTTCTGTAACCAACTTTTTTTGTCAGTCAAGCATTAGCTTAATGAAAAAGAAACATTGGTCCTCTGTCCTACATGTTCACCATAGTTTTCCTTTTGTCAGAATAATTTTAAATTTGGAACGTTAAAGAAAAGCAGTAAGAAAACTACAAGGGCTTTCTGGAAAGTATCCAGCCATGTAACTGTTCTTGTTATATTAACAATGGCTGGATACTTTCTGGACAGCCCTCGTATATCACATTTTTTATTAGGAAACTAAGTTTATAACTTTATCACAAAGATGGTGAATGTTGGCGCTTTCCATGTGAAGATAAACTATTCATTCAGAATGTTAAAAAGTACAGTGTTTCCAGCAGCTTCCTTTGGAATCACTAATATTTCCCACACTCCAGTAACAATTCAGCTATCTAAATCGTTAGTTTCTGCTTCACAATGTTCTTAATTCATGTTTTACTTCTGAAAAACAATAAAATAGATGTGTGTGTGGGGGGGAGGGTGTTGTTTTGTATGTAATAAAAGATCTATGAATTTTTTTTAATTCTAAGAAAGAATTTCCCTTGCCAGGAAATGAATATATTAATACATCTTTTGACCAAACAATCAGATTTTCTTTTTCTAGCAAGAGGACCCTTCCAAACCTGAAGAGGACCACTGTGGCTGAGGCTGGGCAGCAAGGCTTTATTACAAATCCTTTGGCACTGTTCTCTCTGGCTTTCTAGAGAACATTCTAGAGGTTTCTAGAACTTTCTCCTTCCAGGCCTTACTGGGACTCCCTCTTAGGTTTTACTTTTTCTTCTAGCTCGAGGAGTAAAAGCTCCATGTGAACTATTTCTTTTAAAGTTTTAAGAAAATAATAATAAAAAAGACCAAGCACTGACTATGGAGAATGAGAGGGATCAGCTTCAACTCTTAAATGTTTCCGGCATGAAACTGTCCCTTTTTAGTGCCTGCTACGTCTGTCCCATTAGAGTGGAGGTTGTCTGCTGAGGGACCCCTGACTCAGCTGCGGAAGCTCAGTTTTCCGGCCCAGGTAGTGGCCTGCAGCCTGGTCCCCACCAGCCCCACTGCAAGGCTGGGAGGCCTGGGGCTGTTTCACTTCTCCCCTCCCCACTCACGCCTCTCCATTGCCCTCTCTCCCCACCACCCGCCCTGTCACTCCTCTCCCACACGTGTGCCTTTTCTACTCTTCCCCTGTGCCTGCTCTTCTCAGAAGTTAGCTTACAAAGCAAAGTTGTAACTTTGAATTCCTGTTTTTTCCAACTACCCTCATGTGACAGGATATCTACTTATTGGAGGTTTTCCCTAAATTCAAGAGCCCTTTAAAAGGGACTGCTTCCTCTGGGCTGCTTTTCAGCAGGGCAGCTCTGGGAGCTCAGGCTGGGTGGTGGCGTGGAGCAGTCAGGGGCCCTGGCAGTTTTGTTTCTGTCACTCCCTCTTCTCCATCCGTGGAAGAGCAGGATAAGCTGTGGGCCATGAGGCTGGCCCTGCTGCTGGCTTTTGTCTCTGTCATTCCGGGCGCCGTGCAGCTATTGGGTAAGTCTGCTCTGGGGCAGAGGGGCCTCTGCTATACCTTCCTCTTCTGGGTTAATATTAATGGATTCCTTCCAGCACCTGGATTGGAGGGCAGCCCCCACCCCCCACTCCCTGCACCTTGCACGCCAGGGCCAAGTTGCTTTCATCTGGCCGCCAGGCATGGGAGCCCGGAGCTGGGGGAGGGAGGAAGCTGCTTCTCTATCTCAGGTGTTGCTTGGCCCAGAGCCCCACACAACCTTCTCACTTCTCTTATTTCCCATTGCTCCTTCCCTCTTTCATTCCTGCATAGATTTCCCACTCTACGATTTGCTCAGTCTAGCTTCCAGTTCACAATATTTCTATCTACCTCCTTCCCCCTAAAATACCTTCTGAGTGTCTTTGGCTGAAAGCAGGGCAGCATGATGTCTCCTTCATCCTACTTCCAAGGATAGGATCCAAGATCAGCCCTTCGAAAGCAATTCCGTGCAATTCTCACACTCATCTTTTTCTGCAAAAACCATTTTCATCATTTATGTTTTTTTATTGCTAGAAAGTTCACCCTTATCTGTATTCTAAATTGTTCAAACTGCTACATGAGCAGATTCATTCCTGGTTGTCTTTTTTTTTTTCCTTCTTTTTCTGGAGACTGGAGATTGCTCATTAGGAACAGATTCAGAGCTTTTCAGATTCTCAAAGACATCGAGTCTAGCTTTTCTATTTCTCTGAACTCAACCTGCTTAAACTGCAGAATGAGAGTGCCTGGTTATATTTTGAGATGATATGGAAGAGATTTAAACTTTGATATTTTTTTGGTTTCTAATCCTCCTTCATTTCTATCAAATCAACGAACACTGGGCATGATTTGTCTGGGCACTGATTCAAAGCTGGGGACAGGAAACTTTCTAGGGAGAAAGTATTTGACTAGAGCAAAGGTTAAATCCTAATGAGCATTAAGTAGTAGTGATTATAAAAACATGAGGAAAGGCAGTTACGGTTTTTTACTCTGCCTCTCACCTACTAGCTGTGTGAACTTGGACAAGCTAATTCATTTCTTTGTGCTTTAATTTCCACATCTTTAAAATGGGGAGAATAGTATTACCTGTGTCTCTGTTGTTGTCATGATCCAATGAGTTATAATGTGTAAGTTGTTTAGAATGGAGTATAACGCTTAGTGTTTCATAAGTGTTGCTATTAAAAGCAGTGACTTTTTCCCCCTGCATGGTAATGAATTGGCCAATAAAAGTAGCATATTAAGCATTTAAAGGAGAGATTCCCATGAAACAATGCTAACAAAAGATTCCTGGAGCCTGAGGAGATATTTCAGCCTAGTCTTGGCTATAAATCACTTCCCTCAATTAATAGTTGGTGCTGGGTATGAGCTTCTTAAACTTGGGCTTGGAAAGACTGCAAGGTGGGGGGAGGCATTATCACAATCTTCATCTTTTTCAAGATGTTTCTCTTGTGCAAGAGGACTAAAATATTATTCATGATCCCCAAAGTAAAAACTAAGAGTGGTGGAAATTTTCTAAGGGTTGCGTTGTCTCAAATAGAGTTGTCTAGTTAGGGGTAGAAAGTTTCCTGCCACCAAAGATCTTCAAACAGAAGCTGGGGGAACAATTCAAGGGCTCTTTAGGAGACCTGGACCCCATAGCCCAGCAGAGCCTGATAGAATCATAATTAGCCACGTTATGTAGCCACATAAAAAATACATAAAAGAAATAGGTGAAATTGATTTTATTCATATATTTTATTGAACCCAATATCTCCAAAACATTATCACTCCACATTGAATTAATATAAACACAATGGGGATATTTTCACATTCATTTCTTAAAATTCTTTAAAATCTGGTGTATATAGTATACTTACAGCATGTCTCAAATCACGTGAGTCTCATTTTAACTGTACAATAATCACGTAGGATTATTGGCTGCCATATTGGGCAGCACAGATAAAACCCCTAATTTTCTTTAAAGTGACTCAATAATGCTTATGAACAAAAAGCGTTTCTCAATTTGCTTGGGAATGTTTCCCTACACCAGACAGCAGGATGCCTCACTCTGACGAATGTCTTCCTTGTCAAATACCTAGATGCTTGGGGAAAGGAGGGAAATGTTGAAGATCAGTTTACTTAGAGAATAAAGAACAAAACAAAACAAAAAATGGGCAAGGGAGCCCCTTCCAGGAATTTTTTTTTTTACTTGAGAGCCTATAATTCTTTTTTTTTTCAAACTGGAATTTATTTTATTTTTTTTTTATTTCGGCATATTATGGGGGTAGAGAGCCTATAATTTTTATTTTGCATTTTCTTGGCCCAAGTGGCCCATGAACAGAGGAGTCTGGGTGGAAGTAGGGTGCCTGCTTAGTTAGCAGCAGATGAAAGGACATGTAAAACCTCAGGACCCTTCCACTTGCTTCCTGACCCTTAGGAAATCCCAAGGAAAGATTCTCCCTATTTCTTATTGGTTTATTTCTTTTCAACCCAGAATGCTATTTTTTTCCTACTTCCAAGAGAGCATCTCACACCATTAGCCACATAAGCAACTGTGGGTTGATGCCAATGGCAAGGCTGGTTCTACCTTGAGGAGTCCAGGGGCCAGAGGTTAACAGAGAGAGGCACTTGCCATTTCTACTCTTCTTCTTGCCTGTATCTTCTTAACATTCAGCGCCAATGTTGAGACCTCAGTGGGGTTACGATCACAGTAGTCATGCATCTTGAAAGGCAGTTGGACACAGAGTTTAGATCACAACAGAAATGTTGAACTTGGAAATGGGGGGGGGGTCTTTTGGCTCCAAGGCAGTGGTGTCTTGGCAAATGTAACAACTGGTTCCAAGAAGAAGGAGAAGAAAAAGGAAAAGGAAAGAACTGATTTGATTTGTGACATTTATTGATTTTTATAGTGTAAACCAGGGGTCCTCAAACTTTTTAAACAGGGGGCCAGTTCACTGTCCCTCAGACCGTTGGAGGGCCGGACTATAGTTTAAAAAATACTATGAACAAATTCCTATGCACACTGCACATATCTTATTGTGAAGTAGAAAAACAAACAGGCAAAAAACACCCGCATGTGGCCCGCGGGCTGTAGTTTGAGGACGCCTTGAAACATTCCCGCCATGGTTGATTTCCAGCTATCAACATGGTGCCACTGGAGGTGGAGATGAGTTGAGAAGAAATGCCAAAAATAGGCTCTCACTAGCTGATGTCACTGTCCCCAGAGCCATATGGAGCCTTTCTAGGCTCTCAGGATGCAGCTAAAACAGCAGGCCAAGTGTCATGAAAAAGCCTGGAACATCTGCTAAGAATGACAATGAGGGAAGTCTTGGTGGAGGAAAGAAGCCTTAGAATCATGAGGCCTTAAAGCAAGAGAGAACTTGGAAATGATACATTATTTGACATCATCTATGTGGCTTTATAGATGAAGCAACAGGCTCAGGGAGAGAAAACGTCTAGATGGTCACAGTTTAGCAGGTAGAGATAGAGCTGGGACTTCACTAGGCAGCTCTCACTTTTCCATCTCCCCTTAGGTTTCTTGCAGTAACGTAAAAATCAAGTAAGTGCAAATCACATTATCCCTCTTACCATGTAGGGGGCTTACAATTGTCTAGAAGCAGTCGAACTGTGGTTCTGACACTGATATGCTCACACATCATATAATCCTGCTACTCTTCCATTCCAGTTTCCTCGTTTAAATGCTAAGAAAGATAATTATTGTCATGTAATTTTCATAGGAAAGATTCTCACGATCACTCTTGAAAACGTTGATTGCAGTATAAGCACGTGTCTTATGTTATATAGTAATTCGTCAATGTATTAATTTTATTTTTTACAAAACTGAATTAAGTGGGAGGAAAATACCAGTTTTCTCCTTATTTATTTATTTATTGGTACTCCAGTTAATAGCTTTTTCAAAAGTATTTGTATTGGGAAGTCTATGCTAACGTCTATGCCTCGGAACAGACGGCCAGATTAGATTTTTGATAGTTAAGTGTAATTTTTGATTTCATCTGCAAATATCATGCATAAATTACTAGAGCAGAAACTTAGACCTCAGGGTCCCCTAGCCTTGCACAAAGCAGATGGGTAAGTGTCACTCTCTCTCCCTTTTACTGGATGAGAAAACTGAGGCTCTGAAGATTCAGTGGCTCACAGACCACGTGGGCAGTGAGTTCAAGACTTAACTCTTGACTATGGTCTTCAGATTCTGAGGCTAAGGAAGTAGACACAATTTACCAGCTGGAGTGTGTTGATCAGGAGAGATGTGTGGTTCGAACGACTTCTTACCTGTACAGGCTTTTGTCTGTCTTAAAGTTTGGGGGGAGGCTGGCCTTCTGAAGTTGCAAATACAGAAACAAGTGGAAGAAACAGTGAACGGAGAACAAGAGAATTTGGGGTCCAGGATATAGGTAGAGAGATGGGCAAGAGGAAGAATCTCTTCCACTGAGATGAGGATGAAGGATCTGGGAAAGGGGTAGATATTCACACCTTCAGGGAGGTAGGAGAGCAGTTGGAAGAAGCTTATGGCCTTTTTTTCCTCCTTGAGGTCAGACCTACATTGAGTTCACATTCTTCCTTCCCCAAATGGCCAAATGCAGTGACTTAAGTTTCTCTGAATATTTTGTGAATGAATGAAGGATTGAAGAGAAAAATAAAGTAATTCCCCATTTTTCCTTTATTCTTTTGTTCAACATTGCTAAGCCTAATAAATGACCATTTGTCTTCTCCCCCCAGCACCTCGCAAAGCTTTTTGCATATACTAGGTGCAGGGTAAATATTTATTTTTCACTTCATTTGCGTTTTTTGGGGAAAACATATGTAGGAAACCTTCACTTACTTAGGCTAGTGGACGTATCGCCTAGTTGGGTTTCCCTAAGAAGCTGTCCTCCTGCAGTTGCATTCTGATTTGAGTTCAAGGTCAAGTGGTTTACTGGGGAGGTGAGTCCAGGAAACCCCAGCAGGGCAGTGGGGAAGTGAAATGGGAAGGAGAGGTGTGTTGACAGGCCAGTGGCCCCAGTGGGCAAGTGGATGTGAGTTCTGCTGGGTGACAGTGTAGAATGTGTGTCCAGGGTCACCCCAACCAAGGTGCAAGAGGGTTGGGGCATTCTGCAGTTCCCATCAGTCACCGATGGAGGGCTCCTCCTGGGAGGTGTTAGTTTCCTGACTCATCTAGTCTGTGCCATGTTTGAGCATGAGGGAGGGGCTCTGATGGCTGGGAAAAGTCCCCGGGCTGAAAGATGTGCTGCTGGCATTTGGGAGTGGGACCGGCGTGCGCTGAAATGGCAAGGGCCAAGGAGAAAAAAGTAGGGTTCTGGCAGAATCTGCTACAGAATAGTCACTTATCTTCCTCTTATCCAGCTTCTCTGTCTTCCAGAAGTTATTTTCTTGTCTGTGTATGTGTGTGTGTGTGTGTGTGTGTGTGTGTGTGTATGTGTGTGTTTGAGAAGGGTCTTGCTCTGTCACCCAGGCTGGAGTGCAGTGGCATCATTGTAGCTTACTGCAACCTCAAACTCCTGGGCTCAAGCGATCCTCCTGCCTCAGCCTCCTGAGTAGCTGGGACTACCAGTGCATGCCACCCCGCCCAGCTAATTTTTCTATTCTTTGTAGAGACGGAGGTCTCCCTCTTGCTCAGCCTGGTCTTGAACTCCTGGCCTCAAGCAATCCTCCCACCTTGGCCTCCCATAGTGCTAGGATTATAGGTGTGAGCCACCACGCCCAGCCCTCTTTTGTGTTTTAATGCCAGCATTTTCATTTGTTGATAGTGGAAAAAGTCTTAAAATTTATGAGAAAATATAGCATATCATGGTGATATCCCTAACTGATAGTTACTTTTAATAACTATTTGCTAGTAGGCTTGGAAATTTAATTACTTGTCCAATGTTATGGAATAATTTAAAAATGTTAAGACATGTTTAAAAGAAAATTCACGCCTATGTTATTGGATGTTTAGTCTTCAGTTATTTTTAGCCTGAGATATTGGGTTGAAACGTATTGCTTCTTTTTAAAATGTATTTTGACCCTTGATATGTCCGCTCTTGAATTAACCACAGCAGAGCATATATTCAGTGTGGGCAGAGACTTGACCTCTTTCATTCGTCTTTGTATTATCGCTGGCACAGTGCCTGGCATGGAGTTGGTGTTTGCCAAATATTTGTTGAAAAATAAATGTGAGATTAGTAAGATCAAGTTAAGATGGAAGGAGGAGAATCTCTCCAATTCTGTAAATAAATTTGTGATGTGTAGATATTAATACAAGAAAGAAAACTCATACATTAGATCCTGCAAATAAGATTGCAGGAAAATGAATATAGCAATCCAGTTGTCCTCACTTGTTCAGCTTTTCAATATTTCTATTACAATACCATCATTAGTATAGACAAAATATAGAATGTTTATAAACATATCACATCGGTGTAGTTGATAGTGGCGAAAATGCCATAAGCTTCCTTTTGGCCGAGGTCTTGAATATACTTTCATGGGAAGAAGTATGACATTTTGTTAATAAATCAGATACATTGCACAGAGACAATGATAAAAACAAAACTACATGCTGGGAAAAAGGATCACGCATGATGGATGTATCACCATAAATACATTTCCTTGTATTGTCTGGCAAAGGCAATATCAAACTCACCCTGCTTCCTAATAGCAAAAGATAAATAGAGGAAACAAGAATAGATAAGCGTGTATTGAAATAGAAACTTTTCATTTCCAAGCACTCTTTTCACAGATATAAACATGTATATATTGCTCTTCAGTAAAAAATAAGCTTTCAATAACACTAATATTAAATAGACCCATAATCATTAATCTATGAGTAAATAAATAATTTATCTGAGTTACTAGTCAAGCTGCTTCAGAGTTAATATTCTTCCATTCATTCATTCAACTATTAATAATATTTGTTGAGAGATGATTTATGCTCCCCAAAGAGAAACTATGGTATTGAACCAGAAAGATCAAGTCCCTCTTCTCATGGAATTTATATTCTAATAGAGGGAGACAGAACATAAAATTAAAGAAAAAGCTTATATGTATTTTAAAATGGTTATGGATATTTATATAGAAAATAAAAGAATAAAATGAGTTAAGATGGGCCGCTCATTGAGTTGACACTTGAGTTGGGACCTTCATGAACATCTCAAGAAGACAGAGCTTAAAATATAAAGTCACCGAAGTAGAAATGAGCTTGGAGGGTTTGAGGAGCAGAAAGGCAGCGTCGTTGGAAGGTGGTAAATGAGAAGGAGTGAGGGCAAGGGGGGTGGCCTGGCTGGATTGTACCCTTTCTAGTGAGCTATGATGCGGAGGCTAGATATATTTTCCCTGGGTGCAGTGGTACCCTCTTGAAGGGTTTAAATTGTTCAGGAACTATAGTTAGAAACCAAAGCTCCTCCCTGGTGGTCTAGTGGTTAGGATTAAAAAATTAAAAAAAAAAAAAGAAACCAAAGCTCCTTCCAACCCAGGAAAACCTCTCCACAAAGGTGGGAGCAAAAGAAGACAATTTTATTCGCGAGTAAGCCTTCAACCAGCACGCGATCCTTATATCCCAGGCAATCTGCTAGAGACTGCGGAATCAGGAAGAAATCTCTCTCTTTTATGTGGCTCAGTGAAGGCGACCCGTTACATTAAATGGGTTTTGCAATTTGGAGTCACGTGAGAAGTCAGGCCCATCTCCACCCAGGAAGCTGGGAGATCACATGTCATCTTATTTGATGACTCTATTTAAAAGAGAGGGAGACCAGAGCAAGACCAGGGTGGCTTGGTCGGGGGTGGTGGCCATGGAGTTTTGGAGAAAAGAGAATGATTAATGTATGAGTCAGGGTTCTTTGGAGAAACAGAACCTCTGTGTGTGTGTGTATGCGTGTTTGTGTGTTTAGAGAGAGACAGAGTGAGAGAGTATCACTTAAGAAATTAGCCCACACAATTGCGGAGGCCAGTAAGCCCAAAATCTGCAGACCTAGGCTGGACTCAGGAGAGTGGTGATATTACAGTTTAAGTCCAAAGGCAGTGCAGAGGGATAATTCCCTCTCTGGAAAATTCCCTCTTCTTCCTCAGTTTGTTTTCTCTTCAGGCCTTCAACTGATTAGATGAGGCCCACCCACACTACAGAGGGTGATCTGCTTTATACAAATCAACTGATTTACATAATAGTCTCATTAAAAAAAAAAACACCTTCATAGCAACATTCAGACTTGTGTTTGATCTAATATCTGGATACCATGACCCAGCCAAGTTGACACATAAAATTAACACATTGACTGCCACACTAGAAAAAATTTTTTTTTACCTTGGGGCCATGATGTATTATTCTGAAAATAGAATAAAAACTTTGGAAACAAAATGACTCTTTCTAATTTAATGAAAAATTTGTTATTTTTTATTGTTTTCTGTGCGTGAATTATATACAACTTAAAAAATAGTTCACTTGGCTCCCAAGGTGAACAGACATGAGTTACATATGCTTCACAAAGCCCTGGGCTTAAAACTAGCATGAGTTAAATACAACTCACCTGGCAGTTAATGTGTGAGCCATCACAGTATAATTTTGGGAAAAGCCAATAGATTCCACCATTGTCCTGGAATGTAAGAGAAATGCAGAATGACTCCTAGGTTTTTAGCATATGGGTCTGGTGGATGCCATGAATGAGAAAGAGAAGTTTGGAAATTTGCTCATGAAATCCCATCTTATTTAGAAAAATCAAGAGGGAACTACAGATAAAAATTAGGCACATAAAAATCAAATAAGTATAAAAACCTCTGAAAGAGGAACACAATTCATGCATAGAGACTTTTGAACACATTCCCTTAAAGGACTAGCTACCAACTGGTTAGTCGGCTGAATTTGACCAGTTAATAAGCGCTTGCTGTTTGACAATGCAATCAAAATTGCTGAAGTGTGAGGTGAAAGATATGTTTATTATTAATGATGAGCTATCACTGAGCAAAGCTATCTGAAAAGTGGAAGATCAGCCCTGGATAAGAAGACAGTAGGTTGAATAACAAAAGCAAATTCCTTTAAATATAAAGGCTAGTGTAGTTAAGTTTACAGATATATATTTATATGGCAAAGTTTTCAGAGTTCCTGACCTTTTTAGATTAGAGGAGCCTAGATTTATTTGTGTACAGTAATGATCATAACTGTTTTTCTTTTACACTGTTCTTATTTTCCTATTTCCTGTGTTTTATTGTGAGCAAAGCCGTTTTATGAGAATTTTAATTTTATTGTCAAGGCAGAAAGTTACTCATTTCGCCCCACTAAGAGAGGAGCAGCAAGGACATGAGATCGAGCGTGGAAGGAAGTTCAGTTAGGTGGGAGGAGGTGTGGGCAGGTATCCATTGACAGATTGTACGTTCTGTTGACAGATGCCAACTGCAGAGGCCAACAGATGCAGGTGTTTTGGATCTGGGCTTTATTGAGCCCTGATTCCAAGAAAACAAAGCAGCACAAATGAGTAATCAGACCGTGGAAGCCGAGCAGGGCTTTGAGGTTGCAAGTGAGATTGGCACCACTTACACTCTGAGATCAGTTCTGGAACATTCCACGTAAAGCTTATGACGAATTTTTGCCTTAAAAATGCTCCTGATGCAACATTAGGAGAAAATAATCTTTTAAGGCAAAAAACCAAAAAAATCATCATAAGCTTTCATGGAATGTTCTAGAACTGATCTCAGAGTATAGGTGGTGGCAACCTCACTTGGGCATTGAGAACAGTACATAGAACATGGCTTGTGAAAATGTTCTGTAAACACTGAAGGACTCTTCTAGTAGGACTGTTCTAACTTTGTTGCATTTCACTGAAATGATTTGATTAAAAATAATGAGCTCATTTATTCAGAGCCTCAAACATCCGCAATGCTCCTAGCTCATTTCGAAAGAACCACATACATAGAGGGGACTTAGGAAAACTTTACAAGAAGTGTTTATATTTATGTCACAATATTAAAAGAAATCAGTCAGTTCCTTATATTTGTATATTCTTTACAAAATAAACAACAAAAAAAAGAAAGACCTTTGTGTGAGTTCGATTTTGATTTAAGGGAAAAAAATGTGCTTACAGATCCTTTTCCCAGCTCTTTTGCAAGAGGAAGTCCGTTTTGCTAGCTAGCAGCTCTGTACTGTCAGTATAAGCCATCCTTACACATTTCCTTAAATCACCAGTCCCAAATTACACATATCAAAAACTTTATTTTTAAAGTTATTCTCATAAAATATTATCTCCAATGATATGAAACTTACATTTACTTTTCCTTTGTTGCAACCTTCACAAATTATTAAAATTTTAAATATATTCTTGTGTGTTTTTGTTATATAAAGTTTAGATTGAGTATGCCAACAAAATGAAACATAATAGATAGTAATTTATCTCTAGAAGTTATGTCTGTATGATACCTATTGTTGCAAAGAAAAACAAAACAAAATAAAACCTTGTTGAGTTAGCTTGTCCTGGGTTGACCCAGAAAGCACCTAATTCAAAAATTTGCAAGACATGAAATGAAGATAGATTTACCTAAAGTAAAACTATTCTAAAATTAAAAAGAATGCATATAAATCCCTATAGTGCTATCATTAGAATAATTATAAATAGGTTTTATCTCTCTATCTCCAAGAGGGTTGGATGTGTCACACTTCAAAATCCTATTCTGAAAAAAAAATATCTTACAGCTTATTGTATTCATGTTGACCAAGTTTTCTTTTCCTAGGTTGATATCATTTCCTTCCATAATCTGACTTTGACATTCACTCCCTATAATTCTCGAGTGTGTAAGATGTACCTTTGCGTGAGGTTCTTTGTAAACTAGGACATCTTGAAGGTGTCCAGCCCAGTGCCAGCACCCAGGGCAGTCCTCAATCGGGTTCTCCCTCCAGCTTCAGGGATCTCTCTTCCTAGAGTCGTGAAAGTCTTTGGGGAAATGGAGAGCTTGGGAATTTCTTGACCTAAAATATTGTCCTTGTTACATGAACCCACTTAACCATGCTTTATTTCTTCTTCTTTTTCTTCCTTTTCTTTCTTTTTTTAACAGACACAAGGCAGTTTTTAATCTATAATGAAGACCACAAGCGCTGCGTGGAGGCAGTGAGTCCGAGTGCAGTCCAAACTGCAGTTTGCAACCAGGATTCTGAATCCCAGAAATTCCGATGGGTGTCTGAGTCCCAGATCATGAGTGTTGCCTTTAAACTATGCCTGGGAGTGCCATCGAAAACTGACTGGGTTCCTGTCACTCTGTATGCCTGTGACTTGAGAAGTGAATTCCAGAAATGGGAGTGCAAAAATGACACACTTTTTGGGATCAAGGGAGAAGATTTATTTTTTAACTATGGCAACAAACAAGAAAAGAATATTATGCTCTACAAAGGGTCTGGCTTATGGAGCAGGTGGAAGATCTATGGAACCACGGATGATTTATGCTCTAGAGGTTATGAAGGTAAGAAGCTTTGCGTCAAATTTTTCTCCTTTCTTAGTCGGAAAATAATTCAAGAAAATATGTTCTTGTTTGGAGTGTACTAGAGATATTAGAAAATAATTTTCACTGTAGTCTTTGACCCAAATGCCTCCTTTAACATTATAAAGTTGTAAGGATAAAGGAATTTAACCAAATGTTTCCTTTCCTTTGGCTTCATTTGTCCCTGGAGAAATGATCCATGGAATAATATTCTTTACCAATTCATTTGCCTAATAGGAAATCTTGGCAAATTGCTTGGCAATGTGGATTTCTAAATGTTTCTGATTTATGTCATCACCTTGAGGGTATTTGGAGACTGTAATAATCAGAAGATGAGAAAAGCTGAGGAATGAGTGTGTAAATTAATATGCAGTATATTTAGTTAGCTATCTTAGAAAGTGATACCACCAACTTGGGGACGGAGATCATCTTATGTATAGTTGGGTCCTTGAGCTCTTGAAGATTAAAGAAAATCAGAGCATTTAGTCTTCTCTCATATTGGCCACATTTAACTCTCCCTTGGCTGTGTAGAAAACAAAACAAAACAAAAATACAAAAGAACTTGAAGCCTTTTACAAAGGCTGGTCTCTGAGTCAGATAATGTTATAACCACATTTCAGACTTGGATACTTGGTTATTGTGCGGTGTTATCTAGAACAACCTCAAGGGCAGAGAAAGAGCCTGCCTTTGCAGACAAGAGATAACCTGTTTCCATAATTGCTATATCACTTGGGCTGCTAAGATTGGTTGAATCTAGCTTATTGCAGCCGAGATGGAACATGGAAATTCAGTTCTTTGTAAGGAGATACTTTGTGAACGTTTCATGTTCCGCCTATATAAGAAAGAGGGGAGAGTAGGAATTGAAGTAGGGTGAGAGAAGGGTGCAGATAGAAGTTCTTCTGAGGAATTTCTTGAACATAATGGAGGTGTAGAAATTATGTGAGAGGCAACCTAAGCTAACACAACCTTCCTGGAGAAACTCAATAGAAAATTACAGGGCAGGACAAGGGTGAATTAAACTTCGCTAAGTCAAATTCCATGCATGGGACAATTATGCTAACCGAGGAACTGAACTTCAGGAAGACTTATTTTATTTTAAAATACAATACTCTATCTTTCCCTTGCTCACCCTTCCTGTTCTCCAATTGGCTTTCAGGTAAATATGCATCGGGTTTAGGATAGTGGTCCTCAAGCTCCAATATGCTTAAGATTCACTTAGTAGAGCTTGTTAAAAATGCAAATCCTCAAGCTTCTTCTGCCTCCTGGATTCTAAATAAGCCTATCAGGAAAGAGCCCATGAAACTACTCGATTATTTTTATGAAGACCTGGGCAATGGTGATGCAGATATAGTCCGCTGACTATATTTTGCATACTATCCAAAGATCTTCCAGTACTGAAGATACTCCTGCTAGAAGGGGGTCTTCAAACTATAGCCCATGGACCACATACAGCCCGCCAAGGACATTTATCTGGCCTGCCGGGTGTTTTTGCTGCTGCTGCCTGTCCTGCTTAGCAGCCGACTCATCCTGGGCCCACAGTGCGCATGTGTGGAATGTGTGCGATACTCTCCAATGGCCCTCCAACAGTCTGAGGGACAGTGAAGTGGCCCCTTGTTTAAAAAGTTTGAGGACCCCTAACCCTTAGAGTGACCAGGAAATCCTTTAACTGGACAACTGGACATACATTGGAACCATAGACAATGGACAGAGGGTGTGTCCTACAGTCTCTTTCTCTCTCTCTCTGAAGAAATCTTGTTGGGGTGGGAGCGTGGAACTGGTTGAGGATGGGGATTACTTTGGAATAATAGAACTGGAACTGTAGACTTGGATGGATTTGGTAGTTGTGTGGAAGTCTGGACCACGAGAGGAAGAATAAGTTGCCTGCAGTTATATGATCCTTCAGTGAGGTAGCTGGGGTTCTTTTGGCTTCCTCAGTGCCCGGGATACAAAATGACTCAGTAATTATTAAATAAATTGAGTTGGTCCTGATAAAGCTATTTTTGATTGGCATCCATAAATCCAGCACTGAAAATTTCTTGGCCAACTTGAACTGGACACCTAGCCCCGAGGTGGTCTTTGCTGGTTTCCTTCATACTAAGGTAAGGAACAGGCATCCCAGTGACTAAGACAGGCAGAATTATTTCTGAATCCAGCACATTCCTTATATGATGTATGATTTGGAAGATCAGCCCTATAACTTAGTGGAACTAAGGCTAGGATAGCATTTTAAAGTGATCAACCAGCTCATGGACAAAAAAGTAATTTTGAGCTAATTAAAAATAAACCTGGCATTTAAGGAAAACCAAGGAAAAGAAGGAAGGAACCGACATTTATTATGTTCTTCATATATGCCACAGTGTCACAAACTTGATATTGTCTAAATGACTGAATGTCTGTTAAGACCTTTTCCAAGTCATAGGCTCTACCAAATGTAATTAAGAAAAGAATTGCTACCTAAAATTAAATTCTGAATATCAGTTGGTGGCAATGGGTTAAATACTTCAATATAAAGGGTTGTTATCTCCCAAAGTGGAGGGTGGGGGATCCCTACAAAGATAGAGACTTTAAACACACTGGAGAATTCAGCTGCGTGAGTTGTTTGGTTCTTAATGGAGATCTGAGCTTCTCTAACGAACCCGTTTGGCTTAAGCTAAACCATAATCAACAATAATTCTGACTTTCAATTTACCTTTCCAGTTGAATCCAGAGCTTCCCACTTAATCTGTTTGTATCCATTTTTAAAAAGACAGATATCCATTGTAGATGGTATCTAATGGTCTTGAGTAGCTTCTTCTCACGATGTGGGTTAGAGAACTATGCCCACATTCCTACTCTTCCTTATAATCCTTGTTGAGGGACTCAAGTGGAGACTGGCTTGACAGGAAGAGGTTGGAGGGGATTTAGGTATTGACTATGGGTTTGGGCTACACAGCTTGAAGGTTATTTTCCATCTAAAGATTCCATAATCCTACGATTCCAACCAAGAGAAAGAATGGTCTCTTTGTTTTGGAGGGAATGCAGACCTTAAAGTTGTTGTCTATAGAGGAAAGAGAAAAGATTGTTCCAAAAGACCATGGAAACAAAATGGTACTAGAGTTATTCCTAAGTATAGATGCTATATATTCCAAGCAAAAGACTGGGGTAGAGGGAGAAAGAGGAAAAAACAAGAAAGGAATCCTCTGTGTGGGTCTCCATCTGTGATCAGAAGAGTGAGACCAATTCCTTCAGTACCCTTCTTATTGGAAAGTCAGCGTTCAGAAATGTCACTGACATTCCAAGTGCAAATCACTGTGTTTCTCTAGCCATGTACACGCTACTGGGCAACGCGAATGGAGCCACCTGCGCAATCCCATTCAAGTTCGAAAACAAGTGGTATGCAGATTGCACGAGTGCCGGGCGCTCGGACGGATGGCTCTGGTGTGGAACCACGACAGACTACGACACAGATAAGCTGTTTGGATTTTGTCCCCTGAAATGTAAGTAACTGTTTATCATCAAGAAGAGTTTGGCACGTTTCGTATGGCAACGTGGTGATAAGAAATTGCATTTATCTAGAGCATTTTTTTCCTAGAGTTATTTCACGTTTATGATTTCATTATATCCCACCATAACTCTTTATAGATGTCACTGTCTCCATTTTATAATGGAGAAAATGATCCATATCATCTGAACACTAGAACACAGATCTTTGGACTCTCACCCCGGGTTATTATTTTTTTTTATGTGTATTGAGATCTTGCTAACAAGACTACACTGTAGTCCTACTATCTCAACATTTTTTGAGCTCATTCTCAGACTAGACTGTCCCAACCTTCCCTGCATCAAATGACCTCTTTTTTTAAATTACATTTTTATTAAAAAAATTTTTTTCTCTTATTTTATCTCTTTGCTCCTACATATATTTAAGACTTGGACAAATGACCTCTTTATTTCTATCAATTTTCAGTTATTTTCTAAGACTTGAGGGCAACTTACGCTGTATACGATGCAGTATATACTTAACACTGGAAGTAGGCATGCTGTTTGTTCCTCCCTAATGCGTTACTTTTATGAAGCCGCAGATCAAAACCAGAATTTAAATGCAGCCACTAGCATATGGTTTGGTGGAGAGAGAGACGGAGACAGGCTCCCAAAGTTTGTGTCAATGTAACGCAAAGGTCTCCGCATGGTGAAAATGATTGCAATGATACTCTTCTTATGTTTAATTTAAGAAGAGTGCCATTGAATTGAACACAGCTAGGAATCAGTGGAAGTGGGTTATTTATATGCTTGAAGGTTTTTGAAAAGTGCAAATTCAAGTCGTATTGCAATCATGCAAAAGCAGTGGCATTGCATTCTATTAGTGGGAAGACTCCAGGACAGATGGATTGATTCTTGGTGTGCTTCCACGCTGCAGCAGGTTTTAGGTGGGGTGGAGGATGTCAGTGTTGGGTGGCAGAGTTGGGGCTGAGAAAAGAGGAAAAGAAAGTGCCCTTTCTCCTTTGCTTCACTTTCCAAACCTTCACCCCACTGCCTCTTTCTGATGCCAGCTTCTTCCTTCTTAACCTTTTTCCCCACTGACCTGTCGCCTGCTACCGCAGACTGGAGCAGAGCAGCTCCTGTTTCCTGGCACCGCCTACAACTCTCTCTCCTGCTGCCCTGCAGAGGGGCCAGGGCAGGGGCAGGACATCTGATGTGGTCTGGGGTGATTGGGAAGCCACCTGAATTGCAACAGCATCACTTATGACTCAGTTTTCGGGACCACAAATCAACTCATGATCACATTATCCCAAGCACTGTTGTGTAATAATAGTACAACTTGGAAAAATATCTTAGTTTGTCAAATTAAAGCCAGAATTCTAAGAATTGTGCTTATTTATCTCTTTTGATATGTAATCTCCATTCATCTCCCTGAAAGTAAACTTGGTGTCTCGGTCCCATATATTATTGTAATTGTCTTCTGAGTGTAGTCTCTCTGTTTTGGAGGAATACCCACAAAAATGCACAGGTTTCCTGTTCATAGTGACACTGTTCTCCCGTTCTTGACTGAGGTAGACGTATTTTCCTCTCTTATATTAACCTTTAGAGATTTGATTCCCATTAAAGGTTTAGAGAGGTCAAATTTTTATATTGGAAGTCTTTTTCTGAAAAAAGTGAGCTTGTTTTCCCCCAAGATAAAGCAATACTTGTTTTTTTTTTTTTTATTGATTAAGGAGGATTATTCTCCTTTACTTAATAGGAATATTTTCTAAATCTGTTTCATGGAGTTTTTTAGGGGTATATATTCAATGGGCCCAACCATAGCATCTTCCACTTAAGTGGTATTGATGCAGGAATTGCTGGATGTATGATTTAATGAATGAAATGTAGGCAACAAATGATAAATCCTTGAATACATTTGGAGAGGTATCCTAAGGATCTTCAGTGGAATGAATTTTTAGCCTTGTTACTTCTAATTTATGTCTTTGCCACCACATTATATATTTTTCCTGTTAAATGTATAAGGGAAATAATTGTAAAAAATAAAAAAAATTGTTTGATTTCAATATCCATTGAAATTTTTAACCGCATTTTATTCATTTCATGCCTGCCTTAAAGGGCTTTGTAATTTCTGTATCTGTTTCCTTTTGTGCTCCTTTTGAAAGAGCATTTTATTTTATATTAGCCTTAAACAAGCCCTAAACTTCGATACAGGAAGATGAAGTACGAGTTATTGACCTAGTGACACTTAACATATGCTCTTCATTGTCCGTTGCATTGTTTATTGTAATGTTTTCCTTCTATCTAGAGATTTATTTTCAAGTATCCTGAGAACAGGAAAAGGAAAAGACCCCATTCTCTCAATTTTCTCTAGCTTGCAACTTTGGCTTCCAACATCAGTCATGCCGGTTTACTGTGGGAATTTGAACTCTTTGGGGAGAGGTATAGTCAGCAAACCTATATAGTCATTGAGAAATATGTCTTAATCCTTGATTGAAAAATGGAGAATATACTTTCTTTGAGTGAAGAGTCAATTGCATTTCCATTTCTGGGCATTTATATTACTTCCCCCATTCCCGGACATGAAAATAATCCCCTTTTTTAATATCTCACATTTTCTGCCATATTAGAAGCAAAACCTCCAAATTTTTAATGCTAATTATTTGAAAACATCTCTGTCCTCAAATAAACCCCAAATCAGTCTTATTTGAATGATCTCATTTGCATAGACATTAAACTCGTAAGATTTCAGATCACTATAATTTAAATTTATCATTACTAATTCAAATTTATTTTTTATACAAACATATAATGATTTTGCAGTGAAAACATCTTAGAAATTTCCATGCAGTTGCCTGGATCAGATTTCGATATGTTTTTTTTCCTCTTTGATGTGTCATGGGACCATAGGTTTCATATCACAGTGTGCGGTATGTGGGTGACAAAAAGGTCTGCGGTCCCTTCCTCATCAGATACGGAGCACAATGAAGTGTAGAGTTATTGTTCGCTGAAAATGTTTTCTGTGCATAATGCAACAAATTCTATTTGACTTCTTCCACAGTTGAGGGCAGTGAGAGCTTGTGGAATAAGGACCCATTGACTAGCATTGCCTACCAGATAAACTCCAAATCCGCTTTAACTTGGCACCAGGCAAGAAAGAGCTGCCAACAGCAGAATGCCGAACTCTTGAGCGTCACAGAGATACATGAACAAACATACCTGACAGGTAATGACATGAAAACAAGACAAGATCGTAAGTAAAATCACCATCGCTTTGTTTCTCTATAGTTTAACTTAAACGTAGACAGCACAAGGGATTATAGACATGATGACAGAGTCGGTCCCTAAGCAGATGACACAGATGCTATGACAAACCTACACTCTGAAAATGACACCGGGGCTGACAAATAGTTCTCAGCTCAGGAGCCGGCTTTGTTCTGTTAATTGCGACAGTCCCTAGAGCCAATGCTAAGAAGGATTCTGAGGACCAGTCTGGGCTCAGAGTAAAAGATGCCACAATCAATTATTGATGTTTCTCTTGGACACAAGGCTGGCCAAGTGTTCACTCTCCAGGTCCAACCTGAAGCCAAAAATCTTTCATGAGCATAATGAAATGATAAAATGATAAATGATAAAATGAAATGCTGCTACCCCCAGCACGGCAAGTCAAGTGCTACTCTGAAACTCTGAGTTCTTTCTGCCTCTTGTCTAACTCCCAGGCTCTACTGGTTTGCAGGTTTTATTGACACTTTTTCTACGGTATACATATGTATGTGTGTGTGTACGTGTGTGTGTTTAAACATCTGTTCTTATAAGATTGTGAAGATTAAAAGAGCTAATGTTTGCTTGAGAAGAGAGTATCTGTTTCAGCTTCTAAAATATACACTGAGGGAAACAGAAAGGTTAGGAAATTAGTGTGAGAGCGACAACAGCCCCAATTCCCTGCCCCCTAAGTCCCCTCTCTCTAATTTACCCGGACACTGTGCTGGATGAATTCATCTCTGCTCCTGTGACTACCGTGTTCAAAACACCCTTGGTGGCTTTTTATTTCCCATCAAATAGTGAACAAAACACATTTGCCTAACATTAAGGGGCTGTCATCTGTCCACCTACTACCATTCCCATTCGTGCATTTTGTAGTCTTGACTAAGAAAAGTCTCACGTTCCTCATCTGTATCTCATACGTTCTCGCCTCCACGTCTTTTCCTGTGTCATTTCTTTTGCTTGAAATTGACCGAATTTTATGCAGTGGAAACGTGATCTTCTCCATTTCCATCTGCATTTCTCTTACTTAGTACCATTTTTATAATAGTCACTTGCATATATGCTACTTTCCCCTACAAGACTTTTTAATTGATTCATTCATTCATTCATTCATTCCACTAGATATCAGGGACCCGTGTGCCAGGCTTTATATTAGGTCTTGGGGACATCTAAGCTGACCCTGGCTTGTCCACAGCTTAAAGTCCAATGGGGAAAACAGACACAAACGAGAAAACCAGCAAATGAATAGGCACAAGTTATACTAAGTGCCACTCAGGAAGCAAAGCAGAGGCTGTGTGAAGACTGGGTTAGTGGGACAAATAACTGGATGTGAGGACTGTCTCATGAATATGTATGTCCCTTCCTTCCCTCAAGGAGATCCACACAAAACCTTCCAAGGAAAAGAGTCTCGGTGAATGTTTGTTGACTGACAAATGATGATGCAGTGAAATAAAAATAATTACTCAGACATTCAGCCTAATGTTCAGACAACTGCGTAGTTAGTTCATGGCAAGAAGACAGTAAGGGCAGTGGTTCTTAAATGTGAAGGTGCTTATTCACATCACCTGGGAACTTTGCTAAAGTGAAGACGCCCAGGCCCAGACCCGGGAGATTCTAGATCAGTAGCCTTGTGACATGGGGCCCAGGAATCCGCATTTCATTAACCACCCACGTGATTCCAAGACAGGTGGTGGAGGGAGCTTATCTGGTAAAACACCGTGTTAATATTTGCTCTCTGCAGGAAGCAGAGTGCATGGGTGAAGAGAGTAGATTCTGGAGCCAGACTGCTTGGGTCCCTGCTCTGTGAAGCTGGAGAGCTTTGAGCAGGAGTTCCTGAGGCATTAGTGACTTCTTCTGTTAAAGGGGACAATATGCGTAAACCATGACAAGGGCTAGAGCGTGTCCCACAGTCTCGCCTCATTTCTTAGCACTTCATGTTTTCAACTGTTTTCAGATGAGACATCATCTGGGACACCTTCATCCTGCAAGTTATTATTAAGGCGACCCAGAGTAGAAAAGCAATACAATCTCACTGTGTGCATTCGTACACTTAGAGATAAGGTCTGCCTTGATCTGTGCCATTATCCTTTTTTTTGCATTGGTCTTTGTGGCCCTAATGATATTGGGACAAAGTCTCAGAGATACTCATCCTTACAACCATGTATAAAAATAAGGAGAGAGAGAAGAAAGCATGGAAAGAGAGGAAAATAGATCCATAGAGATGATTAAGCCTTTGCACTCGCTTGCTTTTTTCTTGATTCCTTTATTCTACTTGGGATTTAATTTTTTAGATACCCCAGATTTTACAAAGCATGGCAGGCAGTAGAATAAAAAACTGGAGTTTCTTTTCATACAAACTTATTTATTTGGATTTTTTTTTATATTTCAAATTATCGATACATTCAAAGAGTAATTTTAATCTCTATAATTTTTGCTAACCGTGTCGAGTCACACTCGACATCCAAGTGCAGAGGGTTAAGGAACAGAAAAGATGACTCAAGACAGTCCTGGGCTTATCTGCGTACACTTGTGTGGCGGAGAGAAACGTGTAGCAAGCAAGAGTTGAAATGCTCTCAGTTGGCACGTGTTTTGTGTCTTTCGTTGAACCTGGGTTGTGTTATCTCGACTGTTCTCGAATTTTCCTTGTGTTCTGGCTTTCTGGAAGCCAAGGGACAGAGCAGGGGTTACTTTTTACTCTCTTTACTCACTTTACGTGGAAGCAAGGGGCAACGTGTGTGGACAGTGACTTTACCCATGCGACAGACTCATTTCCTGGTCCCCCGACTCTGCTATCAGGCTTGAGCTGCAGGAAATGCTTCCCTAATCTGCAAGAGAGATTACTGTGTCCGTCGTCATCTGAGCAAACAAGCCCCAGGAGAGTCAGAGGCTGAGTTCACCTCACATACTCACTTGAATCTTATCCAAGCCTCCGGAATTTTAGTCAGCAAATGTTAATTGAAATCTGGATAAGAATGACTTCTCTAATGAGATGTGTAGTACTTCCTGCCTTTTTTTTTTTTTTTTAAGCCAAAAATATCATGCATTAGGAAAAAAAACTCTGACAGAGAATTAAAAAAATAAAACAGAGGAAAGATATCCCTCCCCTCCCCCTTGTTTTGAGGAAAGATATTCACAACAGTTGGTATTTATTGAGGTATATTGGGGAAGAATCTAGAAAACAATGGTGTGAGTGGGTGATTTGATCCATTCCGGGTTGGAAAATATGCCATTAAAATGAAAAAAAAAAAAAAAAAAAAACCAACCCACAGATAATTACATTTTTACAATAAGATTTCTTCTACATGAGGATTTTGAGGTGTCAATATCATTTTTAAAAACTGGAGAAGCTCTTTTGATGACTCTGAGATTCAGTTTGCTGTCATTTGCTGAACAGCTGCTGTGTTGCCAGACACTGAGCTTTATTTCTAAAGCTCACACGGACCTCATAATCCCCACGTTATAGAGGAGATAGCAGAGTAGGAGGGTGAGGTCAGGAAACTTGCTCAATGACTCATGCTGAGAAAATAGCTGAGCTGGAGTTCAGCCCTGTCTTCCATTTCTCCTTGCACGTGTTCTCACTCTCAAAATGCACAAGGATCTGAAGGTCCCCAAAGCCCTAATGGGAACCCTTAATGTAGACACCCACGTTTCCTCCCTCCAGTTCATGTATTTCAAACTGGCAATCTGATTTCGTTTTCTCTGCAGGGCCAAATGCACACACTCCACAGCCATTTTATCATCTTCCCTTCTGTTTTCTAGCCTGAAAAATGTTGGGACACTCTCTTTAATCTTCAATTCCTAAATCACATTTATGACCACATATGTGCAGGATTAGGATTTACAGAACTGAAATAAGATATAGGAAGTGAGATTTGGCTTGTTTCCCTGATTATTTTTACCAGTTTCCTTTGGTACTGCCTGGAAAACAAACTGGACCTCAGTATAGAAAAGAAAGCAAAAATACCAGTGTAGCAGCGGGCATGCATACATCTTGTATCATAACTAAGTTAAAAGGAGGTGTGTAGCCATTTCAGAAAATACAGGCAGGAAGTTAAAAATTAAAAAGAAAAAATTTTGCATGCAGAATTGATGCTTTTCATAGCGATACTAAAACCATGTGCGTCTGCTCCTTTATAAAATTACAAAAACACACTAGAGGAAAAAATGGTGGGCAATGTTCATCTGCTTTCAGTGATATATTTAACACAAGGTTTGAATTTTGTTTCTAAATCACCTCTTTGCTAATCCTAATTCAACAAAGAGTATTAACAACAACAATAATAATGATAATAAAGCAATAACTTTTATTTATTAGGCATATATTATATGTTAGGCTTTTTTTAAAAAAAACGTATTAATTGGCCAGGTATGGTGGCTGACGCCTATAATTCCAGCACTTTGGGAGGTCGAGGCAGGAGGATCACTTGAGCCCAGGAGTTCGAGACCAGCCTGGGCAACATAGCGAAACCACTATTTCTACAAAAATAAGAAAAATTAGCCAGGCATGGTGGCGCACACCTGTAGTCTCAGCTATTTAGGAAGCTGAGGCAGGAGGATGGCTTGAGCCCAGGAGTTCGAGGCTGCAGTGAGCTGTGATTGTGCCACTGCATCTAGTCTGGGTGACAGAGTAAGATCCTGTCTCTAAAAATAATAAATAAATAAAATTATTAATTAATTAAAATTTTTAAGATAAGCTTCAAAGTACCTAGAGCTGGCAAGAAATGTCAAAGGAGAGATAATTCCTTTAAAGAATTATTATCATTTCTCCCTATGCCAAACATAGTATTTTAATTAAGCAATCGCAGACAAAATCTATTTTAATTCTTCTTTAATCAGTGAATTACTTACAGTTTTGAAAATTCAAATACACTTATTTTCTTAACTGATATGTTTTTAAAAATCCCAGAGTAATTGATTTGGGGAAAGAGCTATATTTAACATTTTTGAAATGCTACCTTTCAAGAGCATTTTCTCTGGAATACCTCTTTGTATGTATAGAGATAATTATTATTCAGGTTAGTACAACTAAGGAATTTGTGAAAAAAATCATCCAATGTTCAATTGTAATTATTGACCTAAAGGGTAATGTCAATATGATATGGATCTCAGAATATTGCTAAGGTACATTCTGGTAGTCAGATGTCTTCTCTTGACAGCTTGTAAGTTACCTGTATGCGTGAATGAATTGGGGCAACACTTTTTAGTTGGTTTCTTTAACTTTTCTTAAAGTGACATAAGTAATAATATTATTTTTAGCAATTCATTTTTTTTTTAATGAATGCAATTATGCTCGAAGCTCACCCTGGAGATTTAAGACCAAATATTTCCCCTTTTGGTAATGTCATTTCCCTGACATGGCTTTATAATAAATATTTCTATATTTTGGGATAAAATTCTAACTTTCAGAAACCAAATGCTGAGTCTTCACTGATGACAGGAATAAGTTCTGGCAATAGGTATTGTTTAACAGCAAAGACATATATCAGAAATATCTGCCTAGTTCATTGTTCTTTGCTTAAAGGTGCTCTAACATTTAAAATTGTCTAGAACAGTTATTATAATAATTATAACTCACAGGCAAACTAAATGTAAACAGGGATTGAATGCACTGGAAAAACCAGATTGAACCCTGAGTTCCAATCCTGATCCGCTGATACTCTTCTTCCCTTGAAACAAGTTACTTGACCTCTCTGTCCTTAGTTATTGTCACCTCATCTGTAAAATGAAGAAATTAGATTAGATACCTCCCAAGGCATGTAAAATATCTAAGTGAAATATCTGTGCTAGCTTTTAAACTTTCTTTTCTTGAACATCAAAAATAAAATAAAAATAAGTGAATTTGAATTAATTTTCATCGATTTTTAATTTTAATTTCATCTTATTTAATTTCATCTTATTTTTATTTTATTACTTCATTTAAAGAAATCACACAATAGAGTTTACTTTTCAGCAAACACATCCAGTATTGAGTTTAGTTCACTTTATTAAACATCAACCTGCCTAATCAGTATCAGTCTAGCCAATAATCCTCAAGTGGTTCTCTCTTTGCAAGTGACTCTATGCTAAATGCTGAACAAACTAGAACAACATGCAGGTCATATGGTCTTTAAGAAAGCCAGCTGCACTCTTAATAGAACTGTGGTACAATAAATGTAAGATGGGATTTTTGGCATTGATTCATTCCCTGTTCATTTGAATATGTGACATGAATGAGTGTGTATATAAACTAATAGAATTCGGAAAAATTTTACTGACTTTGAGATAGTTCCATTGGTTACATCAGACCTGGAGAGACTAGGGCTTTGGTGTCATATGAACCTGGGTTCAAATTTCAGCTCTACCATGTCACTTAAACTCTCAGTTTTCCCATCTATAAAATGGAGATAATATTACTCATCTCATAGTTTGTGAGGATTAAATGAGCAAAGATGATACTCTGAATACAGTAAGTGCTTGGTAAGTGGTAACTGTTACCATTGAAAATATTTGTGGAAATGCATCCTGTGGATAATAGTAAACATAAACTGATCCATTTATGTTTACCAACAGGTATTTTATTAAAGCCAAAGGACAGTTTTCTTTTTAACTAATTGTCTTTAATCAAAAATAATTTAGAGAAAACAGAAAATTTTTACCTATAGTTTCTAAAATGATACAGTTAATAACAGGCTAGAGCATTTCCCACTGGAGAGCTGAGGTCCATGTTTTCTATGTTTTTTTTTTTTTTTAAATTCCACATCAGGCCTAGTTTGAAACATCGTAACTATGATTTATTAACTTCCTAAATAAAGCATTGTTCATGTTACCATAAACACTGAGCATTTAGAATGTAATTAATGTAATTAATTAGAATGTAAGACAAACCAACTTAAAAATTATCATAAAATAAAATTTATGGAATAAATTCTGAAATAGAAGTTATGAAAGTGATAGGTTGAAATGTTTATTTTTCCATCATAGCAAATTTTGACTTTTGTATAATACAAAATAAATCTTTTTATTTCTAAAATGAAGTAAAACTGTCATTATTCAATGACAGTCTTGTCCAAACAAGAAGTGTATTCACACTACCCTGGAGAAAGTATGTAATAGCCAAAATGATGGATGGTGGTTTGAAGCTTATTTAGATCTGGGTCAGAATCTAACAAGACTCTTACTAGCTGATCTGTGCTTTCTGTGCCTCAGTTTCTTTACTTGTTACTCACCTTAGATTGTTAGGAGAAGCACAGGAGAAGTAGGCATGATTACTGTTACTTCCCTCGATTATATTTTGAATGCCAGTTTTGCTTTTGTTTTTGTTGTACAGGATTAACCAGTTCTTTGACTTCAGGACTGTGGATTGGTCTTAATAGCCTGAGTTTCAACAGCGGCTGGCAGTGGAGTGGTGGCAGTCCATTCCGATATTTGAACTGGCTACCAGGTAGGGTTGAACCCCTTCGGGGTCAAATTAATCCAAGTTTAGTCTCTCTGGATACCAGGAAGACCTTTATTATCTCCCATGTAGACCTCAAAGCGAAGGATTGGGAGAGGTCATCAAATAGAGCTCATTTCTCACCTTGCTTTGAAATCCACAAGCCTGATTGAAATATCCTAAAGCCGTAGGGTTTAGCCAAAGTTCATGTTGGGTAAAATAAAAACAAAAACAAAAAAACCCAGAAGAAATAAAACTTAAAAAAATGAAATAAAACCGTAGGGTTATACCAGCTTCCTGGGATAAGGACTTATCTGCCATGATCATCACACACATCAATATAGATCTCTGTTTAAAGTATAAATCCTCAGAATATCCCTGATTTGTTGGGAATGATACCCAAAAGCAAATTTCGTAGCTACTCTTAAACATGATTTACTAAATACGCTAATAGGATTGCTACTGTATACTTGATGTAACATCAACCATGTCATTATCCTTCAAGGGATTATCCAACACCTATTTGTAAAGTTTAGTAAGGTGCCTTAAAGTTTTTGTATGACTGACATTTGACTCTTTTGCCATGATTGTTTGCTTTTTATAATATTTCATTTGAAAGTGCTTATAAATAAAATATATATTTATGACATATAATATATGATGCTACATATAAAATTTAAAGGTTTCATACATACATACATACACATACACTATGAATTTAAGTGAACTTAAATTATTTGGGGTTGGAGAATTTCTCAAGACTGTATTTTGAATCATGAGATATTTGCACTGTTTCTGTCACTGTGACAATGATCCACATTAACACCATTTTTTCCTGTTTTTAATTGAATGGAGTTGGATTAAAAATACTATCTCAGTTATAGATTATGATATCCCATACTAGTATAAAAATTCATTAGCACTTTTCTGGACAATTTGTATTTTGTAGAAAAATAGAGTCAGGGGATGATAAAAATGTTCAACAGCTTTCTTATTTTTTCAGTGGACAGAAAATACTATGAACTAATTATTTTTACATTGTCATAACATACAAGTAACAGGATATAAAGGGAAACCAATTACTAAATATAAATTTACATATAAAGCAATATTCAGAGAAAACAAAAAGACTAATGATAAAACATTTTCATCTTATTCTCCAATACAATCTGGTCTTGGTAGCTACTTGAAGTCCTCTATTGGGTATGATTCCATGCCACTCCCCATACCCCACTCCAGAACCAATCTTGGTTTTTTAGGAAAGAGTTCAGTTAACGATTAGTGATGTCTGCTGTGGATGTGGGAAAGGAGAGGCTTATCATATTAGTCACATGTTCATTTACCAGTTCAACTATGGGCAGTATTGATTTGGTGTTCTTTCATACATTCAGACTTATTTTTTAAAGCCACTGAATGGTTTTTGCATTTGGCTTAGAAAACTAAACTCTCCATTTCCTATATTGGCTTATTATATTAAAAAAGAAATTTTTTGATAAAATAATATTCCAAATAGATGCTAAAACCTGAGAAGGACTTTGGGAGTCCAGGGCGGGAGGATTGCTTGAGGCCAGGAGTTCAAGACTAGCCTGGGCAATATAGCAAGACTCTGTCTCTAGAAAAAAGAAAAAAAATTAGCAAGGTGGTGGCATGTGCCTATAGTCCTAGCTACTTTGCAGGCTGAGGCAGGATGATTGTTTGAGCACAGGAATTTGAGGCTGCAGTGAACTATGATCACGCCACTGCATTCCTACCTGTGTGACAGAGCAAGACCCTTTCTTAAACAAACAAACAGACAACATGAGAGGGAATTATTTTGGCTTAAATGAATTAGAATTTACTATGAAATTTCACTTCTAATGCATTCCTTCAATGCATGAGGGTTATAGGACTGTCACTCAAATCTTACAATAATAATCAGCTCTATTTTCTTCTGGAATATGTGAAATAAATATTACTGCAAGAGAATATAAGATGCCTTTTTTAATGGATGAAGATTTAATTTGTTTGCCTACCCATTCAGTTAAATTCAACTGGAAAATACCAGTTGGGTTCAATTAGATCATTAGACAGTAATAGTCATTTATTAGGGACTAGCCTTTTTATTCTTCTCTTTGTTGCTAAATTATTATGTAACATTAAGTAGGTCATTTTATTTATCATTCAATTTGGGAGTGATGATTATAATATTTAACCACTCACATTTTATGATATCAGTGAGAAAATTTGGGGGTTACCTTTGGTGAAGGTGAGGAATGCAAGTGGAATATGATTGGGAAAGGAAATGAAGCTCTCCTTTTTATTAAAACAAATTCCTGAGAAGTCAGTATCAGATCAAATCACCTTCTGAAATAGTACGAGAGCTTCTTCAAACTAAAATTAGAAATCTTGTGGAATATTAGAAATTGTTCTTGAATCAATTGTTCAGTCAAGCATCCAACTGAGAAATTAACAAGTAATGCATCCATTCACTTTTGAAGTGAGAATATTTTACATAGATGATGTAGAAAGCATGCCTTCAAATATATAATAACCATGGCAAGCATTAAAGACCATGAATTGATGTCTTAAAGTTGGTAGGGGTGTTGTATTGATAAATAAATGTATAACATGGTTTATGAATTAATACCTTAATTGATCACCAGTAGCTATGAAATATATTATCGTTTCTTGAAAGTTTATTTCTAGTATTGCTACCTTACCTGTTAGTTCAGTTATCCTGTTATTTTAGTCACAATAGCTATAAATTTTAAAACCTCTTTGTACTTATTACTAACAATTTTTTTTGTATGTGTGTGGTATTTAAATAACTTTCAAAACTTTCTGTTGTAAACTTTGTGGAGCAGGCAATATGATTCCCATCTTGCAGGAAGGGAGAGTGAAGTTCAGACACAGGTTATATGTCTATCCAAGGTCACAAGATAGAGTTATTAACAGAATATGCCCATTCACTCTGTCTGTAGGTGTGAGATAAAGGTAGTTTTCAGAGCACTGATTTTAACATCATATATAAGAGTAGTGAAAAGCATGAGAAATATGGAGATCGGTGCATGTGCCCATTGCAATAGCAATGTCCACTCTATCTGGTTCTGTACATCAGCTTCCAGTAAGAAATGGATGAAGGCTTAGCTGCTAATAGTATTCTTTAATGGGCTGAGTTGAAGATATTGAGAAAGAGTCTCAGTTCTGGGAACATGACATCTTTCCCTTCCACTTCTTCCTTCCCCTGGACTTGCTCTCCTCTATTGACTTTCTTTTCTGTCTCCTTTCTCTACCTGGGGAAGCTTTCTCCATGTCCTCAAATTCCCTAGCCTGGTCCTCATGGTAAGCTTGACTTTTAGCTTTTTTGGGTGGATATTGACAATGTTTCAGATAGCTGGTTTAGAGCATCATGTGTTCTTTTTGCTATGTACCTCTCCATGATACATACTGATACAGCGTGATGATTGTTTAAGTTTTAAGGTCTAGCTTTATTCGTTGGTAATGGAGGAAAATAAAGTCATTTCAAAGAGGTATACTTGTATAATCAACAGTTGAGGCATTGCAATGATCCAACAATAAGAAAACAAATAGACATCGTGTCTTTCACTGTGCAGTCAGTAGATACTTATTTGCGAACGTGTAGCAAAAGACAGAATGGTAGTCTATTAAATCTCAAGGATGAGCACATGAGGGTGGGAACAGTATCTTCTTGGAATACCTATAAGAGGCCCACTTTAACTTTTCCTTTTCCTCAAAGGAAGTCCATCAGCTGAACCTGGAAAAAGCTGTGTGTCACTAAATCCCGGAAAAAATGCAAAATGGGAAAATCTGGAATGTGTTCAGAAACTAGGCTATATTTGTAAGAAGGGCAACACTACTTTGAATTCTTTTGTTATTCCCTCAGGTAAGTGATCTCTTTGGTCTGAAGTGCATCAGATATTAGAGTTTAAAGATAAATAATGTTTCGGCTTAGTTGTAACTGTATGAAATGATTCCAGAGGCTTTGTTGATAATTTATGGGGTAAACCTAAGGATATTCCCATAATATTTGTTTGTTGGTTACTACCACTGGTTTCTAACATTTCCTGTGTGTGCTGCAGTGTTAGGGCATAAGCCTTCGACATAGATAAGAATTTTATCTTCACCACAGCCCCATAAGGTAGGAATTATCATTCACACGTGATAGCTGAGGAAAAAGATATTCATAGGATATATAAAACTTGTACATATAACCGGAATCCAAGCTAGGATAATAAATATCTGAAAGGCTTATTTTTGTTATGTTCTCACAGATCTGTTTGGGCTTTCATGCAATTCAATGTGGCATCTTATACTGGTCTTCATGGAATGGAATAAAATATCCATTGGAATAAAATAAAGTAGTAACTGAATTTTACAGATAGGCTAGACTCCAGGGAACAAAATGAACTGTGCTCTCCATTATAATTTTATAGAAGAATTAAATTACCAAGGCAAAAATTAATTCTTCAAATCGACAAAAAACAAACTACATTTTTTTTTTACTATCAGCTGATTTGGAGGTACAACTAATGCGTTAAATGGTTTTCTTTCTTTCTTTATTTTTTGCGGAGAAAACCTGACAGTGTGACATTCTTGACTTCTTTTCTCCTTGACTTTGCAAGCAGTGTCATTTATTTAAAAATATGCTTGGCATGGCTAGAAGTTCAAATGGTACAAAATGATAAAATCATCATGTTTTCTTAGCATCTCTTCCCTCTCACACCCAGTTCTCCTGTCTGGAGAAGAATTGTGTCTGGGTGTGCATTCTTACTAATTCTATGAATATATGAACAAAATGTTTATAATTATTTTTTTGTTTGTTTTATGCAAATTGCAGTATACTGTGCATATATTCTTCACCCCAAGTTTTCCATTTAATAACAATGTTGTACGCCATTCCATAAAGTTCTGTATTCATTTTTTGGCTTCTCAATAGCCATTGCAGGGAGAGAATATATATATATATATATATATGTATATATATATATATGTATATATATATATATATAGTAGTCTTCTGTTAATGGGTTTTTAGTTTATTTCCGATCTTTTATTATTACAAACAACCATAAAGTGAATAACTTTATACACATGTTATTTCATGCATGTGATAATTCCTAGAAGTGGACTTGCTGGATTAGGGACTGGGTGTATTTGCAATTTTAATTGATAGAGATTTGGCCAAGATCTCTAATGGATATAGAAAAGGGTCCTGGTTATTGGCTTTGATTATACTTTATAGGCTCTCTATAGTGACTGGGGACACCCTCAGGGAAAGCCGAATTATTTTTGTATTTCACCTCCTCCATGCCTCCTGTAGGAGAAATAGTATAATTCTTCCTTTTTGGAAGAGCTCATGTAATTCTCTTTCTAAGACATAGAATTCCTTTCTTTGGGGAAGGGGAGAGAATGGTTATTTTATAGATTCTCTAGTATAGGAGGCAGAACTATGCAACTTGGCCTTATTATCAGCTTAACCTGCCAGTTTTAGGTTCCTCATCTGTAAAATGGAAGTATTAATACCTCTTCTTCCTGTGAAATCTTGCTCATACTCTCATGCACTCAGTAAATTCTCTACTGTAGCTCCCTTGCTTCACTTGCTAACGTCCACTCGACATTGGTTTCTGAACACCTTTATACTTCTTGGATTAATGGTTCTATCTTATCTATAAACTGAAATAAACCAGAGCTTGGAAAAGTATGTCAGAGATCAAATTTTGCAGCATGCATGATTGGCGACCCCCTTGAAGGAGAATTCAACCTCATACCCTCTTAGTCCTTGCAACACTGCCCTGTTTATCTGTGATTCCCAGATATCTAGAGGTTCAGCAGCCACTAACCACACATGGCATGTGACTTGTGGCTAGCTCAAACTGAGATATGCTGCAAGTAGAAAATACACACTGGATTCCCAAGACTGAGCATGAAAAAAGTGTAAAATATCTCATTTTTTATTGCTTCAATGTTGAAATGATAATATTTGGGATATACTGTGGAAAATAAAATATATTAAAGTGAAGTTTACCTGTTTCTTTTTACTTTTATTTATGATGGCTACTATCAAATTTAAAATTATGTATGTGGCTCACATTTGTGGCTTGCATTATATTAATATTTCTATTGGTGCTCTAGAGGAGCAACTAATGTTTTGTGGCTACGCCAGGGAACTCCCCTTGATTTTGCTTGAGTTGGTTGTTTTTATGTTTTGAAATATTTTTAAAGGTCATCTGTTCAGTTTTTGAAGCACTCAGTGTCGGCTGACATTATTTTCACTTTCCTAGGTAGCAAAATTTTAAAAACCCCACCAGAGGGCTCTAGAGCTATACTAACATTTTTCTTTCTTTTTCTTTCCTTTCTTTCCTTCCTTCCTTCTCTCCCTCCCCCCTCACTCTTTCCCTCCCTTCCTTCCTTCCTTCCTTCCTTCCTTCCTTCCTTCCTTCCTTCCTTCCTTCCTTCCTTCCTTCCTTCCTTCCTTCCTTCCTTCCTTTCTCTTTCTCTCTTTTTTGTAACCACTGGAAGAGCACAAAATCTCAATTGCATTGGGGGAATAGAATTTTTAAAAATATGTATTTTTCTATTGCAATAATCCAGTGTTTGGGCATCATGACTACTTACCTGAATGACTACTGAGCATAGAACTCTGGGCTTAAACAAAGGTGTTTCTGTTACTCTCTGCCTTTAAGGGATAATGGGCCCAATTCATTAAAAGAATAGCAAAGAAAGGTACCCCATATCCAACATTTACTAAGGCAGCCATTTGAGAATATTTAACGTCAAGCTTAAAGAAACATATAAATTAACTTTCAGTTGGTAACATAGTCCCTCTCTAAACAAAGGATGTTGCCAAATTGCTGTTTGAAATCATGTCCATAAAATAGTAATAATCAACTGCCATATATCAAATATAACTTCAATTCTTTTTTCTCAGCCAATACTCAATGCACCTGCCTGTGTCAGGCCCTGTGCCAGGTTCAAGGGCAAATAGGAATGAATAAGGTGACTCTTCACCCTAAAACATCTTTACCATCACCTTCCTCAGCTCATTATCATTAAAGTAAATTTTTGCAATGTGTAATCAAGATGATGCAATTCAACCCTAACTATTAGTAACAATAATGAAGATGTTGACCACTAGCTTAATAAAATAATAATTATGTGGTATCTGTAATTTACATGCATGTTATTCTTATCTAGTTCAAAAGAACACAGGATGGGTAGTTTAATATTTTAGTATGAGTATTAATATTCTTTGACTTTTTTTTTACATATATGGATACTTTGGTTCATGTGATGTGACTTAAGATCACACAACTTGTGGCAAATTCAGGTTTCATGGGGAAAACTTCTGAATCACAATCGCTCCCCCTGGCCACAAGAGCACATGTCATTTTTTGAGAACAAGTAAATAGTAGTGGATCCCTTCTGAGGCACAAGTGGCTGGCTACTGCAGCTATGGTTGAGGTGGCTTCTTGGTGTCCCCCATCCCCCACCCATTCTACTGTCTGCCTCAACACTGCTCTGTCCCATGCCTGCCTTCTGAGTACTGCCTGTCCTCTGAAGAGTGACTGGCTCCCTAATGTCAACAGGATAAAGGTAAATTAAAATCTTTTAGGGGATATATTAACTATCCAACCTTTCAGGCCTCCCGAATTTAAACAGCACATAATAGATGCTTAGTACAGATTTGCTCATACAATGTAGATAAAATTAGACAGTCTGTTGTACCTTAGTGTAGTCTTGTTTTATGTACAACTTTTAAAAGAGTTTTCCCATCTGATTATTTTTACAGTAAAAAATGGGTTCTTTTGCTTTTATAGTCTAAAGACAAAGAGAATGTGTCTAATCTATCTTTTGTGAATATATATGCCAGGAAAAAATGAAGAATAAATATTACATTTCTTTGCCTAATAACTAGGAACTGTTTCATGTATAGAATGGTGAAACTAGGCTTACAATTTTTAACAAATCTTCTCTTTTAAATGTTTTCCAAACTGTTTTTTTTTTTTCCCTAGAAAGTGATGTGCCCACCAACTGTCCTAGTCAGTGGTGGCCGTATGCGGGTCACTGTTACAGGATTCACAGGGAGGAGAAGAAAATTCAGAGGGATGCCTTGATCACATGTAGGAAGGAAGGTGGCGATCTCGCCAGCATCCACAGCATTGAGGAGTTCGACTTTATTATCTCTCAGCTAGGATACGGTAAGAAACCTTACACTGGTAATATGCTTGACTCTAGTCCTGTCTCTCCACCCATCTCTGAACAATTTAATCATAAATGTCAAATTTAATCCATTTAAATTAATAATTACATGAGCAAATTAATCAATGCAATAACAAACGCTAACCGTACCACCCATGTGAAAACTGCATGATAATTGAAAGAACTCTTATCACTAAAAGATAATTCAACTTATTTTTTTTCTTTTATTATGTAATCAATTTCTAGATGGCTTTTCAATATTATCTTTCTGTAAATTATCTGGATTCAGAGTGGTCTGTCTTAAAACTTGTCAACGATGTTTCATTCTTTGGAAATGATTTGTGTGCATACATGTGTGTATTTTCTTTTTTGTGGTCCATATTTTATCTCCCAAGGAACCATGTCACACTTGCAGATTTTCTTTTCTTTAGGAATCTAGCTAATGCTGCCGATAGGGGATTGAACACTGAATAGAATGGATATATATTTTTTTTTAGAGTGGTTAGGTGTTGGCCTACACCTTTTACAGAAATTTATGTCTCAATTTTAGCCATATAATTTTCAAAATACATAGAAAATGTACTAACTAGAAAAAAAGTGGACAAAATGAGTTGGGAGTGCTTGTGTTGAAGAAGAGCGCGTTGAGAAACCACATAACGCTAATGTGCATTCTGCAGTCCTTGTGATTAAATGATTATCATTTTCATCTCGCACTGATGAGGCTGCTGAGCAACAGCTGCAGCTGTTCTTCATTTCCCTCCAGCAAAACAAGAGGAAATGGATGGTGGTGATGGTGGAGACAGTTTCCTGACACTTAGTGCCTGGAAACTGGTGGGGGTTGGAGGGAGGAGGGGAAAAGCAATTAACAAATAGATGAGAACAAAGGAGAGGACTGGCAGAAAAAGAGACTTAAAAGATCCCCAAACTCTACTACTCCTGGCACCTGTGCCAAATGGAATTCATCTCATTGATTGTCATAGGCCATTATAATAGCTGGCTGTAGCCTATTCACAATTTCTTTTCTTTTTTTTTTTTGAGACAGAGTCTCACTCTGTTGCCCAGGCTAGAGTGCCATGGTGTCAGCCTAACTAACTCACAGCAACCTCAATCTCCTGGGCTCAAACGATCCTTCTGCTTCAGCCTCTCAAGTAGCTGGGACTACAGGCATGCGCCACCATGCCCGACTAATTTTTTTCTACATATTTTTTAGTTGGCCAATTAATTTATTTCTATTTTTAGTAGAGACAGGGGTCTCGCTCTTGCTCAGGCTGGTTTCGAACTCCTGACCTTGAGCGATCCTCCTGTCGGCTTCCCAGAGTGCTAGGATTACAGGTGTGAGCCACCACGCCCGGCCCACAATTTCTTGATTATTTTATATCTACCTAGCCTAGAAAATTCAGACTAAAAGATAATAATGGAATCAAAACTGATTATCTCTGAATAACAGTTACTTACATTTATCATGACACTTATAATAGCTAATCATGTTTGCCAAAGAATCAGCAGAAAACAGGTTAGTTGAAGTGCTGAAGTGCTATAGAACTAAAATGCAAATTTTGCTCTATTTTCCAGCACGTGATGTAGTTATAGAAGAAACTGATATTTTAATGGCTGTAATTATTTTGGGAAGTCGAATGGCCACAGTTGCTTTTATATTCTGCTTGAGAATTAGGAAATAAATTAGAAAACCTTCTACTTAAAAGAATTATTGATAAGGATTTATTTATTTGAAACAATAAAATGATTATTAATAAAAGTAAAGTCATAAGGCTAAAATTATTGGTGTTAAAACAAAGCCTAGGAAAACCTGGTTTAGCTAGTCAAAATGGTATCTTTTATATTAACCTTGCAGATATATTTCAAGTGGGTACATTGGGACCTGCACACGTAAGTTATGAGTATACCAACTAACTAGTTTTGACTTCACCAACTGATTTATCAAAATCAGCTCAACAACTTTGTACTTACATATTATGTGTTTTTGCAGAATCAAGATTGGATTTAGGAATTGCAAAAGCTATAGGTGGAGAACAGTTTAGTGAGAAGAACATGTATAGGAAGCTCTTCATACTTTATTATAATTGTGGGACTTAGGAGGTTGGTATTTCATTGGTCTTCAACTGAAATCCTTGAAGGGTACATGAGTTCACTGTGTAGCCTGTATTTGTTGCTTAAAAAGTCATGATTTGCCAAATCAAGTGAAAGGAAAAGGGCATCAGCTTGGCAATGCCATTCAACCCATGGCACTGGAAACATCTGTTGGGACTGGCACGAGGCCAGTCAGGGACTTCTCCAAAAGCAAAATTGAATGACAACTTTTAGGAGGAAGAGACTAAACCACTTAGGGAAATTCTTATAGAGTGTGGTAGTTTCCTCCTTTTCTATACTCCATCTTTACAATCCTTTGGCAAGTAATTTTGTTTTATTGTTAAAAGATAATACATCCAGCATTTGGGATGGCATTCCTAGTTGTGCAAATTAAATAGACATTGGATTGTATATTCTTTGATATTTTTTTTAAATTTGGAAATGTTTCTTTTTCAGCCAGGAAATCCTAGACCTTCAATCACTTCAGTTGTGTCTCAATTTTGTTGTGATATTTACAATTTTTCAGAATAACTACTGATGAAATCAGTCATGTTCTCAATAGAATCTCAAAACAAAATAATCACATTTTAAATCTATATTGGTTTTGTTTTAACCTTATTTGTTGTTCAAGATTTGCTAGTATTTCATAACATTTTATGGTAAAAACAATTGCAGATTCACTTTTATTTATAGACCAATGAATAAATACCAAATGTCAGGAGCCAGGCTCACTGCTCATTTTGTTTTTCTCTCACTGTATAGATCATTCTCACTCCTAGTGTGATGATTTATGTTTAAGAGAAGCACCTAGAATATTCTTGATAACAACAGTCAGTAAAATAGAAGTAGTTTTAAATGTTTGTTACTTTAAATCATTTGTAAGATTTATAGTAGGCAAATGGATTTGTAAAAATAAGCTACCATATTTTTAACAATATGAGTGCAATTGGCATGGTAAATTACCCATAACAAAAAAAGTAGCTTCCCATGATAGGGAGTAATAGTAGTCCTACCTCAACTTTCATTTTTTTCAACTCTCAGGAGATATAATTTATAACAGTGCGACGAAAGAATACAGTTACATTCATAATGTAAAAAATACATTACACAACCTAAAAGCGACAACATAAAACGTGGTTAGCATCTGAGTCTATATAAAGCATTATGGACTCAGATTAACATTTGAGGTTCTGATAGTGATAACTTCAAGGGAATTGAGCCCTAATGATAAAGCAAAATACCTTCCCTTCCTGATGCCCTTCTGACTTTTGGAAAGCAACGCTTGCATATACTACTCCTGTATTTTTCTTCCTGTTTAGAGCCAAACGATGAGTTGTGGATTGGCTTAAACGACATCAAGATCCAGATGTACTTTGAGTGGAGTGACGGGACGCCCGTGACATTCACCAAATGGCTTCGTGGAGAACCAAGCCACGAGAACAACCGGCAGGAGGACTGTGTGGTGATGAAAGGCAAGGTGAGGCCACTTGAACTGCTGATACTTAGTAAAGTTGCAGGGGATCTTTCCTTCTGTCCAACTTTAATTAAGTATATTTGTTTAGATTGCTTTTATTCTGGGTAAATCAACATGGACCAAAGTTGCACCAAATTCAGTTTCTTGAGTCCCTCTCAATTTGTCTAGCAAAGTCAAATTTTCAAGAGGACCGCAAAGGCAATGGACAGAAACTTTTGGTTCAAGGATGACGTTGACCAATGACTATTAATAATATGCATGATAGCTTTGGTTCTACCTTTGCTTGGTTGATCTGAGTGCATGCAGAATAGTGAGAACCATTCTGGGTTTCACAGCCTGAAGTCTCTTCTTAGAATGCTACATTTATTTTTTCAGGTTACATGGAGGTGTCATGTGAAATGATTGCTTCCATGATTTAAGTGTGACCTTAGTGATTGAAAACTATCGTCAAATGATCGTTTGTTCATGGACAATAAATATGGTGGTTAAGAGGCTAGGTTTGCTTTGTGACTTATTCCCTCATTTGCAAAATGGGGACAAGAATGATTTTCAGCTCACCTGTGGAGATGAGTATTAAATGGCTTAATCCATATATCATGGACAGTTCCTACCCCAAGTTTATTGGTCAATAAATGGTAGCTACTATTTTCGTCACTGTGGTTGTTTTTATTGTGATTGATTGAAAGTTTAAGAAAAGAGTATGTGTTAACTATGCAAAGAGTAGGCAGAAGAAATCAGAGAGTATCTCATGCTTGGGAGGAGATGAGAGTACAATTTGGCTGAAACTATGGGGTTAGAGGCAGAGGGGGTGAGTAGAAACATTAGCGTTGTGAATGATCTCGGGAGTGGCAAGACCAAATTTGCAATTTATAAATATTACTCTGGCTGAAGGCTTGAGTACCAGGTTGCAATGAGTTGAGACCAAGTGAGAGATGAGGAATTACAACAGACAATACAGAAAACATTTTTCAAGACATTTAGCAGTTAAGGGAAGGAGAGGAAAGGTAATATGAACGTAAAATCTCTAAGGAAGGAGGAGAGGGTAGCATCTGAAACAAAGTGGAATGTTGAGACTTAGAACCAGGAGAACATTCATCAGTAGAAATTGGAAGAAGAAAAGAAAGATGACTCTTTGGTGTCTTGGGCAAGGGAGTTGTTTGTGAATGGTTTATATGTACCTGGTTTACTTAAAGATAGGACTGAATCTCAGAACTGTGAGCACTGTCATCTAAGGACTTACAAGCATTTTTAGTTTCTCTCTGGACCACTCTAGACAGTGGCTTGGACATCTAAGACACAAAATCATACTGGGGCTACAATCTCTTTGTACGTCTTTGTAGTCAGAGTCAAATGTACTGTTGCGAAACGTCAGTTTACCTTTCCTTTCTGTAGATGCCACTTTCTCTTGAGAACCTTGACTCTTCATTTTCCTTCTCTGAGGCCCAATGACAAGAACATAGCATCAACGTCCCCAAACTGCTAATCCCTTATGTTTTTCTCTCTACCCTCTGAAGGATGGGTACTGGGCAGATCGAGCCTGCGAGCGGTCCCTTGGCTACATCTGCAAGATGAAATCACAAACCCAAGCTCCAGGAATAGTGGAAGTTGAAACAGGCTGCCGGAAAGTGAGTACAGAATGTACACAGTGATTTAGCATCAGCAAATATTCTTTGATACAGTTGGTCTTATTTTTATATGCGAAAGTGCTTTGTTATTGCTATAGCCAAATGTTTCAGCCATGTCTAAAACCTTCAGTGGTTTATTGTCAGTGTTGGATAGCACTATTCTCCCTAAATTTTTCTTTGGGAATTATCTACAGTTAATAAGGGGGTACGCAGAGCCAGTAGCTTCTCTTGGAATGTCATGGGAACTGGAAGAGAGAAAGCAGGGAATAATATCACACATCCCCTAGAACCTGAGCAGGCTCACCAGATGAAGGCAGGTTCTGGGCGACAGACGCCATCTGGGTTTGGCAGCCTATGATCCTGTAGGTACTCAGGAATATTTCTAGTAGCTAGCTTCAAGTTGTTGATGGCAAACTATCCTTGCTCATTTTTTCCCCATGTATAATATGTCTGATTAGTGTTTGTCTCGTGGGGTTCTCCTTAGTAGATCACAGCAGTCAGAGGCAGGAAATTCAGACTGGCAGTAATTCAATTAAATTAAATAGTCACACAAGCCTCACCTGGGTGACAGCAACACCTCCCTGCATGTCTGTCATACTTCTCTGAGGATAAAGTCAATGGTCTCTGTAAGATAATTTTTAAAAGCATAAGGAAACTATGAAAATACAGGATGTAGGGTTATCATTTTTTCTGTTGATTGCTGAGTGTCTCTTCTTCCCCTTTTGTCCTTTCTCACTTCTCTTGAATAAAAATGAAGTAGAAATGAATTTTCTTTCCAAGTGTGTTGTGGTCACATAATCTTATAACAAAACACCAGAAGGCTAAAAATTCATGAAACATAATGTGGTACTGATAAAGAAGCCACAGAGAAAAATAGAGCAGATAGAAGAAAATCACAACATGTTAGAGATATGAAGGAGCTTAGCGATTATCAAAATTCCTCTTCTAATTTTTGCATTCTGGAAACTTCAGCCCAGAGAAACTATATAACTTTCTTATAGTCAACAGAAGTAAGAATAGAACCCAGGTCTCCTGCTCATAGACCACTGTACTTTATTTCATTACCAGTAGACTTATATATTCTTTGCCTAATCGTATGCGTATCCAAGAGATTGCATATTATTGTAACTTTCCAAAATAATAAACAATCTTTAAATTTTTATTGCTTTTACATAATCAATCTAAGTTTTATCTTTTTCTGTTAATTATTACATATCTGCAATCTTGATAGTAATCCAGTGTCATTAGGAGGGTAATAATCAAAACAGGAAAATAACAGCAACCCTCTATCAAGTAAGTTATTATTATGTTCTAGTGCATTTTTAGGATAAATAGTCCTGATTAAAAATAAGAGGAAACTGAAGCACAGAGAGATTACATAATGTGGCCAGTTTAAAAACACTTGCTCTAGGCAGTGACTTCCTCAAAGGGCTAGGAAGACTAGAAAAAAAAAAATCCACTTGCCAGCAAAGGAAGATAACAAGGCCCATGATGGTAGAGGGGGTCTTCCTGATAATTTGGAACCACAGGTCTCCTGTCACACAGATCTGGGATTCAATGTCAAAGTCAATGCTACCAGTGTGGGAGACCCTAACCCAAGAAATTAACATAAAGTGGTCAGTCCTGAGTCGGATGCAAATGCGAATCCTCCTTATAAACAAATTCCATGGTCAAGGCTGCGGGAACCTCACAGGTGAATGTGAAACCCCAAATCATAAAATAGACCACAACAGCAAATTAATAGATTTGACATTAAAATAAATGTGTTTTAAAATGCTTACAGAAAGAAAAGATGGACCAGGTTTTATGTAGTGTTTTCATTAGGGTACAATCCAAAATATCTTTGGTTTCCATTAAGATTTTTTTGACCCATGAATTATTTCGATATATGTGTGTGTGTGTGTGTGTGTGTGTGTGTGTGTGCGTGTGTGTGTGTTGGCAGTGGTGGGGGTTTTGATGGTAATGATTTTTGGTGGTAGAATTTTGTTTGTTTTTTTAGTGTCTAAATGTTTGGGGAGATATTATTGATTTTAATTTCTCTGAATTGTGATCATATAAAAATTTTTTTTTTCATTATTTATAGAGATTTTCTTTATGGCCTAGTTCATAGTCAGCATCTGTAAATATGCCATGTGTGCTTCAGCAGAATGTTCTGTGATTATTTGGTACAGGGTCTATCTATATTGAATAGGTAAAATTCAGCAATGGCATTATCCAGACATTCTATATTCTTAATAATTTTGTCTGCTTGACAAATATTCTGTTTGTAATTCTGTCAATTTTTGCTTTACTTACTTTGATGCTGTGTTGTTGTATCTTTCTGATGAATTGTTCTCTTAATTATTATGTGATTACTTTCTTCCTTCCTAATAATGCCTTTTCTTACCATAAAATAGATTTTACCTAATATTAATATAGCTATACCATTAAGTTTTAGAAATGTCTCTTGTAAATATATATCTGTGTTTTTACTTTTAATCTAATTTGAGAATCTCTGGCTTTTAACTGGCTAACAAGTGAGTTTAAATTTGTTCAATACATTTGGATTTATTTCTACCATCTTATTTTGTACTTTATTTTGTTTATCATGCTTTGCTTTCTTTTTTTCCTCCTTTCCTGCATTCCATTGGTTTTGTTAAGTAATCTTTATCCCATTCTCCCCCTTTACAGGTTTGGGAACTATACCTTCTACTTCTATTTTTTAAATAGTATAACATATATATATATTAGACAGGATTTTGCTCTGTTTCCTGGGCTAAAGTGCAGTGGCATCATCATAGCTCCCTGCAACTTCAATCTCCTGGCTCAAACGATTCTCCTGCTTCAGCCTCCTGAGTAGCCAGGACTACAGGTGCACACCATCACACCTGGCTAATTTTTCCATTTTTTGTAGAGATGGGGGTCTCACTATGTTGCTCAGGCTGGTCTTGAGCTCGTGGCCTCAAGCAATCCTCTCACTGTGGCTTCCCAAAGTTCTAGGATTGTAGGCCTGACACAGAATGTGTGGCCAATCAACTTACATTTTTAACATGCATTCCTGACTTGATAAAATTAAAGTTAAAATTTGATTAGATTAAAGTTGTCCATGGCCTGAACAAAAGGAACATTATTATTCTACTTAAACATTTTTTAAACTTTATATTTTGAAATAATTGTAGACTCACAAGAAGTTGCAAAAATAGTATAGTTCCCCTGTTATCATCCAGCCAGCTTCCTCCAATGATAATATTTTATCTAATAATAGGACATTATCACAACCAAGTAATTGCCATTAACATGATATGGTTAACTTATTCCTATATATTCCTATTCCATTCTTGAAGCCTCCCACCTTCCAATTAATTATCATTGCTATTAGTATAGGCAATTAGACCTGGATTTACTAAGACATATATCAATTTCTTTGGTCAATAGAATTTTAGCCCACTCATTCCTCCCTAGTTAAAATCCCTTCTTTCCAAAGTAAGTCTTTTATTAGTTCTTTCACTGGGAGTCTAGGAATAGAAAACTCTCTGTTTCTGTCTGTAAATGTCTTAAATTTATCCTCACCCTGAATAATAGCTCTGCTAAGTAAGTTTAGAATTATAGATTGACAATAATTTTCTGAAAGCATTTTATACATTTCTTCTTGCCCTTATTTTTGACACTGGAATTCCTGTATCATAATACTTCTGTTTGTAAGTGGGTATTCTATCTTGTCTCTGATTGACTTTAAGATATTCTCGTTGTCTTTGGCGTTCTGCAGGTTTACGACAATGTGTCTAGATTTGGAATTATATCATTTGTTCCCTTTGGTCCTTATTGTGATTCTTCTTTTTGAGGATTCATAGCTATCTTTCAATTTTTTAAAAATTATTAGTCATTAATTTTATTCACTGCTTCTGAAATTTAAGTCAATGTTCAACCCTATCATTCTATTGTCTTTGTTTTCTGTCAAGGTGTTTTTAACCTTTTTTCATATTTTCTTCTCTTTCTGTGCTATATTCATCTAATTTACTAATTCTCTCTGAAACCCTGTTTACTATATTAATCTAACCATTGAGTTTTTAACTTCTTGACTATATCTTTTTTCTAGAAATTCTATTTTTTGGTTCATATCTTCCTGTTCTTTGTGCATAGTATTTTGATCTTTAGCTGTATTTTGATCTTTAGCTGTATTTTTAGTTTTGTCACCAAATCATCTCAAGCATGTTTATTTTTATAATATTTTTTCAGAGTATTCTATTATGTTAAATTGTTGACTCTCCCTTAAAATAAGACATTATCTCACATGTTTTGTAATTTTTGATTGTGAGTTAGTTCCTATCTCCATTCCCACCCCTACCCCCAAATGTCATGATCTGGTTTGTGGAATATTTCTGTTGTGTGGTTTTGCATTCTACTTCTTTGAGTGCTTAAGAGATTCCTCTTTTGTGGATAAAGTATTACTTTACTATTTTGGCTGTGGATTGCCATACCATGTGGACAGTGTAAGGTTGGAACTGTCACCTATCTGTGGCACAGACATAGCGTTTATTTTCAAATGGAAGAGTTTTTTTTCTGGTGCCTAGAACCCCAGGCAGAAGACAAGACTCTGTCATTTTCTGGTTCTGTGGGTAGAGTATTCTAGTTATCCTCTCACAGAAGGGATACCCTTAGTGGGATCATTTTTATGTAAGAACCTCAGTTCCAACTCCTTGCCTCAGGTGGGCCAAAGGCCAAATATCACATTCTGTATGAACATTAATACCACAGCCCTTAATCTAGACCTTAATCTAGATCTGATATAGCCCCAGGACAATGATAATCTCAGGGTGTGCATTTTCCATTTAGCTTTTTTTTTTTTTATTTTGGCATATTATGGGGGTACAAATTTTAAGGTTTCAAAAAATGCCTTTTCCCCCTCTCCCCCCACAAGTCTGAGTTTCCAGCGTAACCATGCCCCAGATGGTACACATCTCACTCATTATTTATCTTTTAGTATTTTACTTATTTGGGATACCTGGAAGATTTCTGCTTCTTCCTTTCAAACTCTAATATGGATTTTTAAATTTATTGTTAGGTATTTATTTAGTATTTCTGTGTATCCGAAGTATGAGAGAGGAAAGATACCAAATCATATTGCTTGGAGTTTAATAAGTACCCTTTTATGACCATATAATATAGCTTTACAGTCATCATCTACTGTGGATTTCAATAGGCAACCAGGATTGCTATTCCCCAAATTACTTCCTTACTCTAAAAGCAAAATCTTAGCCAATCCGTTCAGTTCCTCAGCGAACATTTCATGAGGAGTTTTCATTGGAAAATGCATCAGAAGGGTAGAGAGTGACTGCCTCCTCATTATGTATCATATTATAATTTGTCGTCTAGGAACAATGCAATACTGCTTTCTTCGTTCATTCATATGGACAATTTTCATTGCATTTCTAATTCTTCAGATTTGTGTTCTTTAGACATGTGTATTATTCATCAATTTGTTTCATGATAGAAGAATCATTAAAATAATATTTCCCAATAAATATGCATGATAATCTGCTTGTTTCTTCATTGCTTGACAACATTAATAGGGCTGGAAAAGACATGGGTTTTACTGCTACTTGATTGGACATACGCTGTCAACATTTACAGAAGCAAATGAAACCTGTAAAAGTGAGAAGGCTTACTTAACAACAATTGAAGACAGGTATGTCACTATTTTAATTTTATTTGTTTATTTTTTTTTTGAGACAGAGTCTCACTCTGTTGCCTGGGCAAGAGTGCAGTGGCATCGTCATAGCTCACAGCAACCTCAAATTCCTGGGCTCAAGCAATCCTCCTGCCTCAGCCTACTGAGTAGCTGGGACTACAGGCATGCACCACCATACCTGGCTAATTTTTCTAGTTTTTCTCGAGATGGGGGTCTCACTCTTGCTCAGGCTGATCTTGAACTCCCGACCTCAGCAATCCTCCTGCCTTGGCCTCCCAAAGTGTTAAGATTATAGGCATGAGACTCCATGCCTGGCCTTAATTTTATTTTCAAATATGTCAAATAGTGAAAAATTTTCAGAAAAGCCTAAGTATCAACATGCTCTAAATTCCTGAGTAAATGATGTGTAATCTGGAGATAAGGTTTGTAAAGGTAGAAGCGTGAAAAATAATATCCTTATTTGGATTCTTCATTGCAAACATTATAAACCGTTATGCTACTTGTAGTACTATAAAGCAGTATTCATAAGAGTTTATTAATAATAATTTAGTAAATGTAGTTTATAGATCTAATTTTTTTCTGTTCTACTATATGTCAAAAATTTTAAAGCAGGAAAAGTAAGTAAAAGTTGCCAGCTCAAAATCCTACTTTTGTGTCTTTACCACTCCCTGCACCAAAAAAGAGGGCAGAAAGATTTACTAAAAAATTCCTTCTTTCCATTCTTCCATTCTTTGCTTTGCTAGGTTACTAGATTCATAGGTCAAGATAAATCACATGGACGTAGAGCATTCTATATAACTTTTGACATCGAGGGTCCCATCTCTTTTTAAGATTTATTTATTTGTTCTTTACCTACTCTTTGCAAAGCCCCAGATTAGGCACTGAAGAAAATTAAAAACAATTTTAATATAGAGTGATATAATAGACTTTGAAGACCCAGAAGTAGGGAGTGTGAGAGGGGTTAAGGATCATAACTTATGTATTGGGTAAAATGTCCACTATTCAGGTGACAGGTACATTAAAAGCCCTGACTCCACCATTATATGCAATTTATTCATGTAACAAAAAACCACTTGGACCTCCTAAATCTGTTCAAATAAAAAAATTTTAAATTAAAAAAATACCCATTACAGATTTTAAAAAAACCCTTTAAAATATCTATTTCATTTGCAGTAAAGAGGTAAAAAAAATTGTTATTTTAATATAATAAATTACATTTATTAACCTTTCAACTGGGCAGACCCCAATAAAAATATAGGGGATACTATTGATATTAAAAATACTTTGGTGAAAAGGACATTTGTCATACCATTTGCATAGTCTTTATGAAAGAAACGTATTTCAACACACATCCTGCTTTTGGGTATAATGAAATGTCTAATACATCATAGCATCCTGATATAATGCTAACATCTGACAATCAGTACATAGATCCTTTTTATCTTATAACAAGAGAGGTAAACTGCCCGTCTTTGAATACTATGGGCTCATATGCTGATCTGTTCTATAATTGATCTTTTGGTCTATTGGAATACTATGTAGAAGATTTCATTAATATTTTATATTTGTTTTTCTTTATGTATCTTCTATGATGTTTATATTCAGTAGCTCACTAACTCTGTTGTTAAATGTGGTTTCAGACATTTAAGTAAACCAAATTGAGTTTGGCACTTTTAATTATTTTGGTTCTGTTTAGGGAATGAAATCATTCAGACTATGGTCAAATGAATGTTCTGTTATTGTTAGGTTGCTCTATGTTCCCTTTCTGCTCTCTCTCAGCCACCTACAGCTCTCTTTGTGCCTGGGGACATTGGGCAGTATTTTTTCTTTTGCTCAAAAGAGATTTTTGCCTGTGTTGCTGCCTACATGGTTTTATGTGCGTCAGTGAAGACAAACTTTGGGTGCCTTGGCCAACAACTTGTACTGTTACCAGATTATGCCAAATACATAGATGGGAATCCAAAGGGAAAGAAAGTGCTAGAATTCATGATTCTGCTTCCTGTTCTTTCTAGAGATTAAATCTCTGTTTCTCTGTATTTCTTGATAATTTTCTCTTTTATTTCAGAGCTGAGATATAAGAGCAAAATTGAGGGGGAAATCCATGTAGATTATATTATTTGTATTATCTTTAGTAATGCTACTATCCCTTAACTTGCTAAATCAAGCATTGAGTAGCGCATTTGGCCTATTTGAAAAGTGGATTTATTTTTTAAAAACATATTTTAAAATGCTGTAGTTTTCTCCTTGTGTTTTTAAAATTCTCTTAAATTTGAGGCTAGGCAAAGAGGAAACCAAGGACTAGAGAGAAATGGCTTGAGTACATTTGAATGATTTTATTCACTGAGCTATATAGTATTTCTCTTTCCTAAGCTCACATTTCCCCCATGAAAATTTGTATAATTTAAATGGTATATAAATATAATACAATGTTTGCATTACTAACTAAATTGTAGCTCAAACATAGGACTGAGATACTTTTCATAAATTTACATAAATGTTTCTAAAACTTAGTCAACATGTTAGTTTTTCTTTTTAAAGGTATGAACAAGCCTTTTTGACTAGTTTGGTTGGATTAAGGCCTGAAAGATATTTTTGGACAGGACTTTCAGATATACAAAACAAAGGGACCTTTCAGTGGACCATTGAGGAAGATGTTCAGTTTACCCACTGGAATTCCGATATGCCAGGTATGTGCAGTGTTTTGAGAATTTCAGTTGCCCTCTGTGTACCTTTCCAAATAGACTATGTAAATCGATTGTGCTTTTGGTAGCATTTTATATATATATTTTGGTTTTTTCTTTTGTTTCTTTTTTTTTTTTTTTCTCTAAATTTCCCAATGAGTTTGCAGTGTTCTAAGGAAAAGAAAGAAAATATTGCTAGGTTATCTGGTACTGGTCTCCTTGAAAACTATTTATGAAATTCTAAGTGATCACAAACTTCCAAATGGTTAAGTCATTTGTGAGAACTTAAACCTATATTAAATGGATACAAAAGCTTTCAGTGCAACTTTGAATTGAAATATTAGTGTATTTGGGTGATGGAACAAAACATAGTGCTCTTATAGACCTCATTATTTCAATATCTTGCATGTGCCACTGGCTTGAGTTCTTTATTTGCCTTGGATTTATTTTATTCTTATAAAAACCCTGCAAGGTAAGTTTGAGTATCTTCATTAAAAAGAAGTGGAAACTGGGACTCAGAAAATTTATATGATGAGAAAGCTTCCAAGCGTGGATTTAGACTAATCTGTGTAATTCCCAAAGCTGTGTTGTTTGCACTGGCAGCAGCCTGCCTCCCTGTAAATTTTGACTTGCTTTTTTCTAGTACAATGTTGCAAGTTGTTTCTGAAATAGACTTTGAAAGATTTTTTGCCTTTTTTATGCACTGGTATCATTACCATATGACATTATTTACTATGATAGCACACAGAAAAGTCAACATCTTTTATAGCAAATATCACATTGTACCTGGGTAAAAGGAATAATAGCTCGAGTATATGAACTTACTACTTGGCCTAATACATCCTAATCTCCAGGAGTTATTTTAATTTGCATTGTCAACTTTCAATAAGGAAAACAGATCAATAACCTGGATCATGTGTGATTATACTTTATTAGATTATTGAACTTTCTGGAAAATGGTAAGATGTCGGTTCAATTTTTAAAATAACTGGATAGTATATTAAGAGCTGAGTGCATGTTAATTTTTTTCTAATATTGGTAGGAGTGGTCAGTCTTACTCTGTAGATGAAACTGCTTAATATTGACTACTTTGCTCATTCAGTAGTAGGATTCTGAGAAGTTAACCCTGGAATGTCCCTGGGGAAGCAAAATGGATCAAATTGGAGCCACAGCTCAGTTGCATCCGTTGTTATGGTATATCCTTGATGGAAGGATGGTGGTTCCCTCTTGAGGAAGGCTGACCTCTTTGAATGAGGGTACAAGTTCAAGAGCAGTGGATAAGGAGCCCTGGTCTGAGCATCAGGTCAGCTGAACTGAAACTGGACCTCCAGGATGTGGCAACCTCAGGTGTCATCTATTCTAGAGTGACCAGGTTTCAACTCCATACTGGGAAGGCAAGCAGGCCTTCAAAGGAGTCAGAGCAAACTCTTTCTTGGGGTGTTAGGAAATCAGAGATTTCAGATAAAACATTCCGAAACTGGTGTCCCTTTCCAGAACTTTGAGAAGGACTTCTAAGCACTTACTGTCCTTTAAAAGACTAATAATAATCATAAAAAATGATCTCATCTTAGCAGCAAAGAATCCTGATGTTCAGTGCTCTTAGTTAATGACTCTTTGGAAATACTCTGTGAAACAGAATTATAAACGATAAAGCTTAGTACATTCCTCATTTTATTTTATTTACTTTTGTTCATTAAAGCTGGCATTCCTCACAACTGTGCAAGGTAGGTCTTACGTTTGCATTTTAAGGTGAGGAAGCAAGTTCAGTGTGGTTGAGTAACTTACCTAACATCTCTAGCTCAGGGGCGTTTCATTTTGAAGTCCAGGAAGAACTTTAATCCTGGGAGGACTACATGGAAGGGGAAGGAAAGGATCTTAAAGAGTTAAAAAAGGGGCCATTCGCACTGTTTGTTTTTTTTTAAATTATTTTTTATTTTAACGTATTATGGGGGTACAAGTGTTAAGGTTACGTATACTGCCTATGTCCCCCCTCGACTCAGAGCTTCAAGTGTGTCCATCCCCCAAACGTTGCACATCTTACTTGTTGTGGTTGTATATACCCATCCCCTCCTTCCCCCTCCCACCTGCCTGACACCTGATAAATGTTATTCCTATATGTCCACTTAGGTGTTGATCTGTTAATACCAATTTGCTGGTGAGTACATGTGGTGCTTGCTTTTCCATTCTTGAGATACTTTACTTAGTAGAATGGGTTCCAGCTCAAATGTTTGCTTTTTTTACAGTTATGTGGATACAAAAACAAGTAAAGAAAATCTGTTAACTAAAAAAAAAAGAATTCAAAAAGGGAGGAAGGAAGGAAGGGAAGGAGGAAGAAAGAGAGAGAAAGGAAGGAAAGAAGAAAAGAGAGAAGAAAGGAAAGAAAGGAAGGAAGAGAAATTTAAACCACTTTTTTTTACCATACAATAAATGTGGTCATACAAAAATATGACATCACTACATGACATCTGGGGCATTCTGTCAGATATTAGAAATACAAAATGTTATCAACCCCCCTACATTTGAGATCGTAATTTGGTTGGGGATATAGACCACACAAATAAAAGGCAAACAATGGTTCAAAAGGTTTCCTCGACATGTGCAGACTTTATCACATGTTCAGTTTGGACCTGTCTTCTGTGAGAATGGGAGACCTTCAGCAAACACCCATTGAGTGAATTCTACTTTATGTATTTAACACAGGGCGAAAGGCAGGGTGTGTTGCCATGAAAACCGGGATTGCAGGGGGCTTATGGGATGTTCTGAAATGTGATGAGAAGGCAAAGTTTGTGTGCAAGCACTGGGCAGAAGGAGTAACCCGCCCACCAGAGCCCACGACAACTCCCGAACCCAAATGCCCAGAGGACTGGGGGACCACCAGCAAAACAAGCTTGTGTTTCAAGGTAAGTATCAATTGCGAAGCTAGTAAAAGAATTAGGAATATGCTTCAGCCTAAATAAAGAATTACCTAAGGACATAAAAAACAAACAAACAAGGCCGGGCACGGTGGCTCACGCCTGTAATCCTAGCACTCTGGGAGGCCAAGGCGGGAGGATCGCTCGAGGTCAGGAGTTCGAGGCCAGCCTGAGACAAGAGCGAGACCCCGTCTCTACTATAAATAGAAAGAAATTAATTGGCCAACTAATATATATAGAAAAAATTAGCCGGGCATGGTGGCACATGCCTGTAGTCCCAGCTACTTGGGAGGCTGAGGCAGCAGGATTGCTTGAGCCCAGGAGTTTGAGGTTGCTGTGAGCTAGGCTGACGCCATGGCACTCACTCTAGCCTGGGCAACAGAGTGAGACTCTGTCTCAAAAAAAATAAATAAAATAAAATAAAATATACAAACAAACAAACAATAAAACCAAAACACAGCTGCCCAAGCTCCACCTCTAGAAATTCTGATTCTATTGACCAGGGCATCAATTGTTTCTGAAGAGCTCCTTGATTGGATATTAATGACCAGTTGCATGTAGACCACACACACAACCAACCACACAAGCACAACTCACAGACATCTTTCCTCACCTGCTTTTCCACTCTCATTCCCTGCCTGGCCCTCTCCTTTCGCCCCGGGCTTTCAAAGTCTGGTCTGGGCTCACAGTTCTTTTCATCTTGATGGAAATTGCTGTGCCCCCTTGTGCTACCCTCTTGCATCTCATTTTTGCCATGCTCGTAGAGCCCAGGTTTTAGCTAACTTAATGGATAAACTCATCTGCAAGGGGATGAGGGGATATGTCTGGCCAAGACAGAAGAGATTTGTAAATGGATTATTTGAGGACTAACACAAAGGAAATCAGGTACCTCTGGGAACTTTTGAGTTACTACACAAAGGCCAATTTCATCCTCGCCACAGCCCTTTGCCTAAGGGTGGTAGGCTGTGGGGATTTGATGCCAGTTCTTTGAAAGAAGCAGCAGAATTATCCAGAACTGGGAAATGAACAAGGGGTTCCAGCAGAGAGAATATCCAGGGGGAATGATCAACAAATCAAAATATGCACCTCACTAGAAATTATGCAGTTTTAGAGGTCCTCGGGGTAGCGTTTATTTGGGAATATAATAGACCACCTTTGTAGTTGTTAAGATGTGAGAATTATTAATAACATCTAGGTGATACTAAATTTATTTAAGAAAATAAAATCTTATGTCACAATCTAGCAAGTTGAAGTGCTCATAGGAACCTTGGGAGCTACTTATGTGGATACTTGATCAAGACACCTTTTTCCAGGTAGCTCAAGTTAAGTTAGGGGTGAGGTGAAGGTTGTCTAGGGTTGCTTGATGACAACTGGGACAGCCATAGTCCTTAGTCCAAAAGTCCCTTTTTTCACAAGCCTATGAGGTGGGAGCCATGACTCACGGGACACAATGAATGAACATTATAAAAGTCAGTGGTCACAATTAACTTCTTACTGTTTGCATACTGGTAGGTGTGTCCTGGGCTGTCACTGTTGATTGCATTTCACTGTTCTTCTTGCAGTCCTCTGGACAATATGACATAGTCCCTAAATTATATACTCCATTAAATTTAGTTTAGCGTATAACACATTCCTGCCAAAGGGGTGTCTGTCGTTGCATGTGCTCAATAGGTAAAATGTGCAACCATAAAGAAAAATACCAAGCAGTTTTAAAGGACAATAGCAGCAAAGTGTTGAAAGACTGCCTTGTCATTCTCTGTTTAAATAGGATAATAAACTATCAATCACACAGTTTTAGGAAGGTTATTTTCCTTAAAATTTTCCTTATTCATGTTTACTTTCTCTGCATCAAAAGTTGCTTTCATTTTTTTTCTCATTTAATGTCATTTTTCATACTTAGCCAATATAACCCTGTTTCCAACAAGAGCTATATACCTCATATGCCTAAACCTTCTAAGATTTTAATCTAATTTCTCCTCTGCTATAAAATAATATGATTTTAAATCATAATTTTGTTTTCTCAACAAAATGATCCCCTAGTTTTGTTACTGAAATATTCACTTGTAAATTGATTTTTAAATTCAGAGAATGACATTGTTTTGGGCCATTGCAATGTTTTGCTTTTCTGCAAATGGGATCTCATTGAAAGTAAATAATTGTTTCTCTTGGTTTGACAAGCTATAAAGTGTAAAATAATTTCTGAAACCATGTCATCTTTAGCTGTTTGCAAAAGGAAAACATGAGAAGAAAACATGGTTTGAATCCCGAGATTTCTGTAGAGCTCTAGGGGGAGACCTGGCCAGTATCAACAACAAAGAGGAACAGCAAACAATATGGCGGCTGATAACGTAAGTATCTTCTCTACCTGATGCTCCTTTCTTTTACCTATTTGTGCTAATAATGTGGAGAAAATCCTTATAGTTATGAGATTTTTGACTCAGGAGGCTACTTTAAGAAACTGTATCATCTTCCAACTCCATGGGCCCTTTTTGATCGAGTTTCACTTCCACATCCTTTAATTTTACAGGTGTAAATTCTGTAATGAATTGCTTTATAAAAGTACAAGACAGTCAGTACATATTTGTTACACAAATGAGTGAATGAATGACAATCTTTCAATGTTTTGCAATTATTTATTCTCATGTGGTGGCCCATTTCTAGGATATTTATGGGATGCACCAAAATGAACATCTATTGCAGAAATTATATTTGGTCATGAACTCTCTTTACTTGTGTGCTACTAATTTATGTTTCAGAGGTTAATGGACTTGTTTCATGCTGTAGCACATGCTTTCTTTATGTTTTGGTTATTCCAGGACTAGTGGAAGCTACCATGAGCTGTTTTGGTTGGGATTGACATATGGAAGTCCTTCAGAAGGCTTCACTTGGAGTGATGGTTCTCCTGTGAGTAATTTGACTTCATATATCATTTTTGTACTTTATTATGTATTTATCTTGATGTTATCTTTTGGGTTAATCCAAACTTTTAGTAAGGCAGGTCATTGCAATAGCTAGAGACATTTTTCTATGTGAAATAAATGCTATTTTAGGATCAGCATCCTGACACCAACCCAGTTTAGTTCTCTTAGTCATTCAAGGCATAGCCATAGTTGACTGGATAAAAAAAAAAATTAGAATGAAAGCTCATTCCACTAGTTTATATAAAATAATATCCTCATTTTACCACGTAAAAGTAGCACGCAGGTAAACTTAAAAACTTATAGATCAGTAGAACTGGAAACATTTTTGATATTCCCATTTATAAACATTAGGCTTTGTTAGACTTCTCCATTCTCAGGAATGGAGAAGTGAGAGATCATTGGCACATGCTGCAATATTTAGAAGCCCCCATCATCATTGGAAGTGATTTTGTATAATTTCAGTTCTATCTCCTCTCACGCTTTACCAGCAATTTTTCAAGGCACTTGGGTAGATGGTTTATTTGATGCCTATGTTGATATTTGAATTTTATATTTACATCTCTGGAAAATATATCATCGTGCTTAGTGTAAGACTCTATGGACTATGATTGATTCCACATTGAAAACTCCATAAAGGACCTGAACCAGGGCCTCCATTTGGTTCCACTGTTCATTCTGGCAAAGTCTGGTAGCTTTGTTAGCAATATTTTATAGGTCTTTTTATTTGCAAGAAGAATCATTTGTATTTCTTTATCCTACCCAGATAATAAAGAAAAAGCTTCCAACAACACATTGCAAAATTATCCGTTATGACTGGGCTGTAAATTTTGCAACTCCCAATACTAAGTGGAGCTTTTCCTACATATGAAGCCCACTTTTGTGACCCTTGAATCCATTCTACTTAATAAAAGTAGAGAAAATTTTAGAATAATCAATTGCGTACTCTTCCATTTCACAAGTTTCCATGTAATGAAAGCTACTTCTTTTCTACCCATGTTTATGAAATACACTTTCAAAGCAAATCTATTGTGATAAAAAGTAAATGAATAAAACAATGCAAATATGTCTTTCTTTTTCTGTTTGTATAGAAAACTGGCATTGGACTGACCAATGGTTGATGGTTACGATTTAATGTTTCTACTATAGGTTTCATATGAAAACTGGGCTTATGGAGAACCTAATAATTATCAGAATGTTGAATACTGTGGTGAGCTGAAAGGTGACCCTGGTATGTCCTGGAATGATATTAATTGTGAACACCTTAACAACTGGATTTGCCAGATACGAAAAGGTATGATCACCTGTCCTTCCCTTTATCTCAGAGAACAAACCTCCTGATACCCTAGTATCTTTCCTTTATTAGCAGAACAACAATAAAAAAAACCCAAATAACAAAATAAGGGAACTATCAGGGCCCATCATTTCACAGGATAAGAATGAAGTCGCTGAGTACAGATAAATGTTCCAAAGGAACAGAAGATCAAAAGGCCACCCAGACATCCTGGACAAGAGTCACGTCCTCCCAAATAGTTCCCACGAGCAACTGTGATTCTGATCCAAGTTCTATAGTGGTAGACATGGGTGGGTGTCCTACACTGTAAGCACAGTAATTAAAATGCAATCTCTTTTTTTTGGGAATTTTCACCTTCTGACTGTCTATGTGAGTCATTAAATAGGTGAAGGCTGCCCCAAGTCTGAGTATTCTAAGTATTGATTTCTCAAGTAAATGTTCAACGCAAGGAACAGGCACCATGTGTAAAGGCAGTGATACTAGCACACCAACTGTCTTGTTGATCACAAAATGTGAACGCTATCAGTCATTATCGATGACTCAGAAAGTTCCACATATTCAAGTCAGACATGGAGGTCAGAGGATCCAAGTTCTAATGTTCAGATAAACAAACGTGTTCTTAAACCAAAATGCATACCTCGGCCTCCTCTTTGGTAAACAGATAAATGGAACTGCATTGCCCCCTGCTGTTGGGGAGTCTTGGCTACTGTCCCAACTCCATGACTAGAGATACCTTATTGCTTTGCCAATTTCCATGACTCTTTCTGCTTAGATTATAGCTTTCAGAGTGTCCAGAATAGAGGAATCAGTGGTGGCCAGTTATTTATGAAAGGTCTCCTAGCTACCAATGGCTAGTATCCTTTTTGTATTATTTAATTTTATTAATAGTAGCTCTACTCTTGCAGATGTTAAATATGTTAACCCCAAAACTAGGCCATCTGAGTTCCTTTGTCAGATTCCAGTAAAATAAAGATATATCATTAACCACTTGAAAAGAAAAGTATTTCATCTAACTTTTAGTAAAACAGACATTTAAGAAAAATAAGATTCTTTAAAGAAAGCATATTTTGTATTTTATAAATCAGTAGCTTACATTTCATAATTTCAAATAATGAAATTATAAGTAATTTCACAGCTAATTATAGGATGTCTGCCTGGAAGGTCACATCTATTGGGCATCTACTACATACCAATAACTTACCTATTTTACCTATTTATACATATTACTAAACCCTTTTTGTAACTGACAAAATTAAGGCTGAATAATTGAAACCTGGGCTTGGGATTCGAAGCGAGGCTTCTTGGTTCTAAAACTCATGTTCTTCTTCTTTTGTATGATGCTCTTTGTGCCTGAAAACTTTCTTCCAATTTGTGGTGGCTATTCTTGCACCTAATTTGTTTGACTTTTAACTCCTAATTCTCTTTTTCTTCATTCTCCTCTCTACAACATGACTACTTGGAGAAGAAAGAGGAGTGAAAAAAAAGAAAAAGAATGGTTAAGCTTTTAGCAATATTGACTCATGAAAGTAGTGAAAATAGAAGGATATGTAATGGCAGATGTTCAAATATACTGTAATATTCTCTTGTTTTACAGGAGAAACACCAAAACCTGAACCAACACCAGCTCCTCAAGACAGTAGGTGTTTTCTTATTTTCTGATCTCTGTATCGATAGCCTTTTTTCCTTCCTTCCTTCCTTTCTCCGTGAAAAAATTACGTCCCCCAAGAAGGTGGAGGGCACAAGTTATTTATTTATTTATTTTTTTGAGTCACAGTCTCACTCCGTTGCCTGGGCTAGAGTGCTGTGGCATCAGTTTAGCTCACAGCAACCTCCAACTCCTGGGCTCAAGCAATCTTTCTGCCTCAGCCTCCCAAACAGCTGGGACTACAGGCATGCGCCACCATGCCTGGCTCATTTTTTTCTATATATTTTTAGTTGGCCAATTAATTTATTTCTATTTTTAGTAGAGACGGGGTCTTGCTCTTGCTCAGGCTGGTTCCAAACTCTTGACCTTGAGCGATCCTCCCACCTAGGCCTCCCAGAGTGCTAGGATTACAGGCGTGAGCCGCCGCACCCAGCCCAGAGGGCACAAGTTCTTATTACCTTTGAGAATCTCATGATGAGAGTTTAGGTCTTCCTCTTCAGAGAGAAGCTCGTAGGCACAACCATGAAGTGTGTTAATACAATTTCTCATAGTTCATGAGTCCTATCCAAAGGCCCAGGTTTCTCCTGCAGCACATATATTAGTTTGCAAAGGCTGCTGGAACAATTGCCAGGAAGTTGGTGCCTTCAGATAACACACATGACAGTTCTGGGAGTCAGAAATCTGCAGTCAGTTTCACTGAGCTGAAATGCAGATGTCAGCAGGACCATACTGCCTCCAGAGACCCTAAGGGAGAACTCGTGTGCTTGCCTTTACCAACTTGTAGAGCTGCTGTCCTTGCATTCATTGGCTCATGGCCCCTTCCTCCCGCGTCAAATGCAGCCATGGACCATCTTGTATCAGTGGTCACATTGCCACCTTCTCATGTAGTCAAATCTCCCTCTGCCTCCCACTAGACGGACATTTGTTATTACATTTAGACTCTCTCTGGATAATCTGTGATAATTTCTTCATCTCAAACTCGCTAATGTAATCACATCTACAAAGTCCCTTCTTCCGCATAAGATAACATTCACAGGTTTCAGGGATCAGGACCTGATTATCTTTGGGAGCCTTTGTTCAACCTACTATAGCACAGAACCATAGAATCCTATGGTTTGGAAAAAACCTTGGGAGCCCTTGTGTTAAGTGAATTTCTAGGTTTTCCAATTCTACCCTGAAGCAACCAAATCCATCTGATAGAAGTTCTTTCTTATATTGGGATGAAATCTGCTTTTTGTAGTTCCCAGTTCTTGGATCTAGAACATCATGGGTAGATGTATTTGCACCCTACCATCTACGCCATCCTATTGATGAAAGTAACACGAGGACTTAGGCAGAAAAAGTGGCTAGTTTTTACGAGATTGGCAGAAAGTAGATATTTGGCCCTAGGCAGTTCAGTCTGTATTTGTCATAAACATTCTGCTTATTCTGGGCTCTCAGAACTGCAGATACCTCTCCTGTAGCTGCTCTGTCTTTTTCACTTTTGTGTACTACAGAGACCAGATTTTTGAATTTGTCTAAGTAAAATTCATCCCCTTTTCTCATTGATTTCTCAGATCCACCAGTCACTGAAGATGGGTGGGTTATCTACAAAGACTACCAGTATTATTTTAGCAAAGAGAAGGAAACCATGGACAATGCACGAGCATTTTGCAAGAGGAATTTTGGAGATCTTGTTTCTATTCAAAGTGAAAGTGAAAAGAAGTTTCTATGGAAATATGTAAGAACATGATTAATCTAAGAATGGAATAGTAATGTGTGATAAACATTGAGTGTGTCTAGAATTGGTACCCTATGGTACAGTTTCTAATTATGCACTGAATTTGCACCTCTTGAAGTCAGAGGTAAAGGTGTAAATGTCAGGGGAGGAGGAGGCCATCACAGAAGTCATGCCTTATTGTTTGAATATTTACTGGAGAATCATAGAGCCCATAGAATAAAAATTTGTTTGATCATAAAGGTACTAGAGTATAGTCTTATTCATCATCATGTTTATGGATACACCCTGCTTTGAAATTCTCAGGATATTCCCTAATGTTGAAAAAATATATACATATACATATGAATTATATATGTGTGTATATATACATGAATTTTACTTTATATGTATACAAAGTCTTTTCTTTCATGTATAATCCCAACTGACTGCTTTTTTTTAAAGAATGCCATCAACAATGTAACTACCACAGGCATTTAATATTATAGAGAATGGCTTAAAGTATTTGCTTTATAAATGCACATTGTTCAGTTGTGCACATATTTTTCTTTTTATTTCTCTGAAAAACATGATGTAGAATCGACAACATCTCTGCATGAATTCCTCTTTAGAAAAGGTTGCAAATAGGCTGCCTCGTGAATATGTAGGCTTTGTTTAAGAACTTGCTGATTATGTGATTATAAATTGAACTATCTGTAAACTTCCATGTTTCAGGTGAACAGGAATGATGCACAGGAAGCATATTTTATTGGTTTATTGATCAGCTTCGATAAAAAGTTTACGTAAGTAAATCAAGCTAAAATAACTTTGCTTGGGATAGTGATCTGATAATTACCTGAGTTATTTTGAGACTTTTGCTTTGTAGAATTGCATTTTAAAAATTCTATAGCATTCTTTGTCTACAAAGTATCTTTAAAATATTAAAAAGAATTTAAAATAATCCTATTAAATATTTTCAACACTATAATACATTTCCAACTAGCACCTCAAAATTGGATTTAATCTTGCAAAACTTCACCTGCCTTTGTTTTTGGTTATCATCCTCTGTCAGTAAATAATCTACTAAAAAGATGTACTAGACATGTATGGATAATGAATTTATTTAAATACTTATGATCCAATTTGGACTAACCTTGGTGCTTGGAACCACAGACATTTTTTTGGCACCATTCACTGTGATAGCAGCACTATGAATATTTTGAAGTACTCTTTCAACTGCATGAAATATGTTCCCTTTAAAAGAATGACTGTATTGTTTTCCATTAGATATAGGAGCCAATAAAAGCTATGAGAGTGAGGAAAATAGTACATTTTGGGGATTTCTCTTCTTGTTCATTAATATGTGTGTTCTCCAGAGTTTGAAGAGCAGCTATGTCTCCCCGGCTCATGCAACAGATGTTTTAGCCACATATATTCTGGAGGACTCAATTGCCATGCTAGAGCAGCAATAGAGATGTAAATTCAAGGTTATTATCTTTAAAGAATAGGAAATGTTTGATGTTCCTATTTGAGCAAGCACCCATTTTATCATCTCTGAAACAAAAAGGCCAAATTCAATGATCTTATGCTGCCCTTCCCACTCTCACAGTCTGGGACGTTCTAAAATGTGTGAAAATAAGTATTGGCCCACCTCCGTTGCAAGAAACGAGAGTAAACATCAGAATCAGAGGATGGGCCTAATGAGAAATTCTAGGTCCTCTACCTCTCCATGGGTGGTTTTGTGTTATGGGAATTGTGCCCAAGGATGACCGTGGGAGGATTTTTGTTTCTGACTCACTTCCAGAGCAATTGAGATCTCCCACTTTAGGACTAAAGGTATTTTCTTCCAGGGAGGGAAAAGATGACAGTCTAGCCAAGACATCGGGGTGGTTACAGAAGAGCACAGTACCAGGGACCCACCAAACACACAGGCATTTGGGGTTTTCCCACCATTTTCTCTACGTTCCCTCCTTTGGATTGAATTATCCTTTCCCAACCAGTAGACTGTAGCCAATTGTTCTAATGACTGGATCGTTGCAAAATGCCTGAAATTTCTTTTCCAGTTGGATGGATGGAAGCAAGGTGGATTTTGTGTCTTGGGCCACAGGGGAACCCAATTTTGCAAATGAGGATGAAAACTGTGTAACCATGTATTCAAATTCAGGTAGACGATACACAAATATTCTTGAATTTGCTTCTTGGTGTGGTGTGTCATTTCCTACATCCCTGGGGTGAAAGTAGCAAGTTGTGGACTTAAGCCAGGCAGGATAAGAAAAGAGAATAAAGGAGAATTCTAATTTTAGTAGCATAACCTGTTCAATTTGTAAGGAGAATGGATGCTTAACATTTACACTGATAAATGATATAGTCAGTCTTCTCACTCCTCAAATTATGAAACATTTTTCACGTTCTGATTTCAGGAAAATATCCAGAATATGTTTACCTACCTCCTTTATCTCTCTCTTCAGCTCTTTATTATTCCATAAAATGGGATGAGATAAAATGAGATAATAATATCTACAATACTATGCAGATGCTTGGTGTATATAAAGTTTAGGTATTTTGAGATTATTATTATTAGTTGTCACTATTTAGATAATATATCTGTAAAACCAAGTACATGCTTGGTTCATAGAAAGCTCTCTATAAAGTTGAACTTTTATTAGTTTAAGTGAAAGAGCAAAAGGACTGCATGGATTCTTCTAGTAGCTTATATAAAACTAAAGCTTGATTAAAATCTAAGTCATTTTTGAGAATTTTTACAAATAAAGAAATGCATTTTTGAAAAAGAGTGTTTTTGAACATAAACATGGAAATCTAATTGAATGATTTTGTTCTTCGCCAGGGTTTTGGAATGACATTAACTGTGGTTACCCAAATGCTTTCATCTGCCAGCGACATAACAGCAGCATTAATGCCACGGCGATGCCAACCACACCCTCAGTCCCATCAGGTTGTAAGGAAGGTTGGAAGTTTTACAATAACAAGGTACTAGGAGAATTAGTTGCAATCTCAGCATTGATCAATATGGAGAGTGACAATGTAAATCTTTCAGTTCAGAGCTCACCTTTGCTTACCCAGATGACTTTAGAAAATTTGGGGCCAGAATAGGTGAAGGTTCTCGTGACAAATTTTCTATGAAAATTGAGAGCATACTTGAGATATTATCCAAATAGTTATACCCTTTATCCCCAGGTAGAATAAAACCTTGCAAGGAAACTTCGTGGATCATAAAACTCACTTAATTTTTTAAAATCTCGATTTGGTTGTGAGAAAATTTTATATTTAGCCATAATCTTCATGATTAATTTTAATTAATTTTAATTTTAGTTTCCCTGCAGAGGAAACTTTATTATCTTTAGTTAACCCTTATGGCTTTTTCCTTTTTCCTTTCATCGCAGTGTTTCAAAATCTTTGGATTTGCCGAAGAAGAAAGAAAAAATTGGCAAGAGGCACGAAAAGCTTGCATGGGATTTGGAGGCAATCTGGTATCTATACAAAATGAAAAAGAGCAAGGTATGCAGGCCATTTTTTAATCAGCGGTGCATTGAAATATGTAATTTTGCCCATCAAATAGTAGCATATGGCTGATAGTAAATGATTTTTTGTTTTCTCTGGAGTAAAAACTAGGAATGGGTGGAAAAAAATCAAACACTGATTAAAAACTATTTTGTTCAATTGTAGACACGATGCTGGGCTTTTTACATAAGGTCCCTTTCTGTTGTCAGAAAGACTGTATGAGACAGGTACTAGTACTCCCTTTTGTGAATGGGGAAATGGTGTTCAAAGAACCTTGAGTCAAGAAGCTTGCCTGCTTAGCGGTGGAGTTGGGAATAAAACCTAAGTCTGTCCAGTTTAAATTCTCCCTCTTTCTCCCCAAAGAGCCAAAGATGAGTACTTCTAAGAATAAGATAAAATTTGCCGATTTCCCATTTACTGTACTTCTAGTCACTTGATCATATAACTTGTCATACAATAAAACTGATATTTTAAATATAAACTTTGAAGAAATGGAGGAAAATTTTTGCTAAACCATAAGGATTAGCTGGAGCTATGAAGGTGAAAAATTCTCCATATCCATATAGCAGATTGTAAAATTCATTATAGTGTTGTCAAAACAAAAGGTACTTACCACTTTCGCATGGTTTTTTGGGGGGGCTGTCTTAACTGAGATAGGTATTAGGTTAAATTGTCACTTGTGCTTTAAGGAGGATGCCGACCACCAAGTGCAGGAGATTCAGAATAAACTGATGAAAGGTTTGGGTACCACTGCAAGCAAATGATGATTGAAAGAGCCTCAGGTTATACAGCTTGGAAAACAGAGACTGTGGGCTTTGGAGGATTATCCTGTGTGACCCCAGAAGGAAGACCTAGAACCAACAAGTGACAGTTATAGGGAAATGGATCTAGGCTCAAAGTTAGGAAACAGAACTGCTTTGTGTTGGAGATGAGGTTTCCAAAGGGCTGTGAAAATGCTTAAACTGTAAGGTGCTCAGATAGATGCTATAGGGTCATATATATTGGCTGGCACATACCATGGTTCCCCCAAAATAAGACAGGGTCTTATATTTATTTTTCCTCAAGAAGACATCCTAGGGCTTATTTTTAGGGGATGTGTTATTTTTTTAAAGTACGGTACAACAATCTACATGTATTCAAATATAGTTAAGTCGTCTTCTTCTGGAACATTGTCATAACTCTCCAAACCCCAAATTCCATCCTGAATTTCTTGCAACTCCATTTCCTTTAGAATTATTGGCCCCAGTCTCTCATGTCGAGCAATAGAGCTCTCATGGGGCAGATGAGAAGGGCTGCTCGTCTTTACCGCTGTGCGACAAAATGCATGGGTTGTGCAGATATGCTGTGTAGCCACACCCATCACTTGGTTTTATTTTCAGGGTAGGGCTTATATTGTGCAAATGCTTAGAAATCCTGCTAGGGCTTATTTTATGGGTAGGTCTTATTTTCGGGGAAACATGGTTATATCGAAGGTGCTCCATTGTTGTTTGTTGTTTATGAGGAGGTTATAGGAGAGATGCGGACTAGATATTGCTTAAGTTCTCTTTTCTGAGATTCTTAACTTCCAACATCATTTACTGAAAAAAGAAATGATGTGTCTCAAAAAATACAAAAAAGGAAAAAAAGACACTAGAAATCTGCATGGTGCTCTACCAAATGTTTATTTTAGTCTATAGATGCCGCCATTTGCTCAGTTAGAACACACCCTACAATAAATCAACCAAGCTTTCACCAAGGCCTTATGACAAGTTGAGCAACTTGCCAGGCACTGAAAGAAAAGGGTCAAACCATAGGACGCAGTACAAGAATACAAAGTTCACATTTCTCTGTCTACCCCATTTGGGGCTTGGCTGCCCAGCAGAGAAATACAATCATTGATTTCCTCTCTTAACCGCAAAGTGCTGATTCTTGGCATAACAGAATTGAACCTGGATGATAGAGATGTGCAGAAGGAAACAATTTTCAGATAAAATAACATTATTCCTGGCAAAACAGGCACACGTTGTTGAATTCTTATTGTGGTCGTTGGCAGCAAAGAAGTCAGTGCTAAATGTTGGCAGGTAGACCACTTCCATATTTCATTTCACACTGGGGGACAAGTTCTCATCTTATTTAGGAAACAAAATAAAACCAAAATAAATATCTACCCATGTTCTTCTCTCTCTAAAAATGTCAAAAGAAAAGTTTTGTGTTTTTTTTAAATTTTTAGTTAATTGAGAAAAATGTGAACCTTTAAGCAAGGTGGCTGCTGCCTTTTCTACTCTACAGGAAGATTAAGCACGTAACCATGGCTGGTCCATGGAATTGCTTGTTCATGAATGGACAGATGATTTTATCTCTATGGATTTCTCTTTTGCATTTTGCGTTAGTAACCACAAGTGCTCAGTCATTCTATTTCCTATTTAAGCATACATGTTTGCAGATTGTTGTTCTGTAGAATAGGTAGGTGCTCATCTGCCTAGAAGTCAATGGCCAGGGCACTGTTGCTGGCCCCAGAAGGCAGGCTAAGGAAAAGGGAGGGGCACATGGACAGTTAAACCTTTCCTTGGCTTTTAGATGTTTGCCACCATCCTCTCTGCCCCAGAGTTGACAGGAAGCAAGAAGCCATATTTGTTCAATATTGTCACCCATTGATGAGAGCACTTTAGCATCGAGATGGGCCTCTGGGCTCAAGCACACTCAACACATAGCCACTGATCTCTAGTGGTTACTCAAACAGGAGGAGTCCCAGTTGGGTAACTCTTGGTTTGGCAACCCGAGGTATTGATAATTTGATTAGCCTAATGCTTCTTGTATTGACAAGCAATTTTTGTTTTTCAGAACTTTTCTCATTTAAGAACCTTTTCGTTTCCACGTTTTTATAATCAGATTGTCTTATTTATAGAAGCAGGACAGCACTAGCCCATACGATGACCTTTTTATGAATAGAAAAATGTGCCACGTATTTTTGATGAATAGAAAAATGCGCGACAGTGGGAAACCACCACCCAGATTGGGATACACAAAATGCACACTGGGGCTTGGGGTGGACTTCAGTTTTCTTTGGCTCTCTTGACCTGATGCCCTTGGGCAGGGTGCAGCTTGCACGACTATCTGCCGTGGCCTAGATAAAACCTAGACTTTTATTGTTGAGAAACTTTTCAAAGTCCAAGGCTCAAACGATAAAACAATGCTAAGTTTAGAAATGTGTCTGTTTTCATGGTAAGTGCTTTTAAATAGCGATAAAGACATGAATCACATGCTCGGTATTTTGACATTAATCTATTTGAAATAGTTTTCACATTTGGAGTATCCCTTGAAGTTTAACATTATTTTGTGCAACTTTGTTTCAGCATTTCTTACCTATCATATGAAAGATTCCACTTTTAATGCCTGGATCGGGCTGAATGATGTCAATTCAGAACACACGTTCCTTTGGACGGACGGGCGAGGAGTTCATTATACCAACTGGGGGAAAGGTTATCCTGGTGGAAGAAGAAGCAGTCTTTCTTACGAAGATGTAAATATCAGTTTCGGGTCACCTCTCTCTACACTATCAGTTTGCATAGAGCCATCATATTCCTGATTAATCTTCTGTGAAAAATTTACAAGAATACTCCTTGATCTGGTCCATTCTTCCAGATTTGAACTATTTTAGACTGAGCCCACCTTCAGGGAAGGGGTATCAATTGAGTTAAGAACTCTTTGGCTTGGGGGAGTGGGAAGCCACTTGTTAGTGAGAAGTAGGGAAACCCAGTTCCATTCTGAGCTTAACTCATAGTCAGGACAAACACTTCAAATAAAATCTGTAATCTCGCCATCCAGGAAAAAAAAACCAAAAACAAAACACTTAATTTTTTTGTTGACTTTACTCCTAGACTTTTTCATAGTGCACATAAATATATAAAGTTTATGTTTTACAAAATTGCAATAAAAACGCATATAAATGTTTCGTTACATTTTGGGGAGTTGAAAAATGGAGAGGATTAAATACAGTTGGGGAAAGAGAATGGGAGAAAATTTCTTATATGTGTTCTGTGGTGGAAACACGCTTATTTTGTAAAAGGTTTTCTAGAGTAGAGCAGAGACTTGGAACCAGGATAACGTAGGGTGAAAATAGCTAAAAGAAGAGATGGAGATGAGTGGAGAACTTTTGGAATGTAGGATGGAGCGTGCCTGGTAGTTGAGGCTCATGGAACAAGGATGCTGGAGGCAGGGAGGTTGACAAAATGATGGTACCAGGAGTTTAGGCTGGGATTACCCATTGCTCAGAGGATGGGTTCAAGCCATGCTCACTCTACCGTGACACTTCACTTTTGCCACTTTATTTATTCAGACAAATGCAGTCACTTTATTTTTGTGATCTTTGTGTATTACTACTGGTGTATTATTACCAACTGAACATTTTCTTTAATTTCTAAGTATTTTAGGGTTTTACAGCTATCTTACTGATTTCTAATTTAATTCCATTGTGGTCTTAGAGAATAGTTTGTATGGTTTCTATTTTTTAAAAAAATGTGTTAAGGTGTGTTTTATGGCCCAGAATGTGGTCTGTCCTGGTGAATGTTCTGTGTGAGCTTGACAAGAATGTGTGCTTGATAAAGTTGTCTGTAGATATCAATGAGATCCATTCGATTGATGGTGCTGTTCAGTCAACTGTGTTTTTACTGATTTTTTTGCCTCTTGGATTTGTTCATTTCTGATTGGTGTCTCCAGTTCTAATTGTGGATTCATCTGTTTTTTTCTTGAAGTTCTATTAGTTTTTACCTTACATAGTTGGATGCTCTGTTATTAGGTCCATATGCATTATGGATTATTATGTCTTCTTGGATAATTATTCTGTATATCATAATATAATGCTCTTCTTTATCACTGATAACTTTCCTTGCTCTGCAATCTGCTCTCTCTGAAATTAATATAGTCAGTTTTATTTGGATTGGTGTTATTGTGGTGTATCTTTCTCCATCCCTTTAATTTTAATATGTGTATGTTTTTTATATTTAAAGTGAGTTTCTTGTACCAACATATGAGTCTCTGTCTTTCTATTGGTGTATCTAGACCAATAACATTTAAAATGATTATTGATATAGTTGAATTAATTAATATCTATCTTATTTGCTATTGTTTATATTTATTGTTCTTTGTTTCATTTTTTGTCTTCCACTCTTTTTCTGCTTTCTCTGGTTTTACTCACACAGGTGCAGGTTTTATAACTTTTTGGGTTGCCTGTTGGCTGATAGAGTATCCTGTGGAATCTTGGAATGGCAAACACATTCACAACCGCATGAATACACTATTTTCCTAGCCCTGGCATACTCCTCTATAAGATTATAAATAAGATAGGAAACTCTCTAGCTATACTCACAATTAGCTCTGAATCTATAATAATACTTTTATAAGTTAATTTAGCAATGAAAAATAGAGTTTGTGCTCACATCTCTTTGATAACAGGATACCTACTTCTGGTTTTGGATAGTGAGAATTCATACAGAGAGAATAGTGTATTTTCCTGGTTTCTTTGGTTTTTGAGTTTTGATAGCGATTAGTACAAGTTCTGATCGCAAAGTTTCTCAACATTTATCCAAATCTGTTTGGTTTTTTGTTCAGATAGCAAGAGTTCAAATGCAGAGGCTCTGCATGGAAGGTGGGCACAGTTGGGTAGAAAGTAATGATGGATTGAACATACCATAAATTAGGATGATCTGAAAATTCAGAAGGCTGGGACAAGGAGACATTTTTTTTCTGCTGTGTTAATAAATTGCTTTAAACCATTGCTAATTCATACTTGTTTTCTTTTTCTTTCCCTGTAAATAAATAGGCTGACTGTGTGGTTATCATTGGAGGCAAATCAAATGAAGCAGGAAAGTGGATGGATGACACTTGTGACAGTAAGCGTGGCTACATATGCCACACACGTTCTGGTAAGTTCTACCAAACCCCACCTGCCTGGAAGAGCTGGATTTTTTTCATGTACTTTAAAAAAATATATCATTCCCTTGCACAGCAATAGGTTTGATTCTCGCTTTAATGCCTGTGAGCCTGAGACAGGCAAAAAGGGTGATATTTTCTATACTTTGTTCATGAGTCTGCCCCCTCCTTCATTAGCAAGCAGTCCTGTGCAGATTAAACTTGATGTTGAAACTCTTCCTAATTTTGTTAGAAATCTGGAACATCTGCCTACATAGGACCCGAGGGAAAAACTCCCCCTTCACCCTCTAAAGGTTCACTAAAAATCACCAACAAGAGGTAAATTAATAGGAGAAAAGGCATACAAATGTGTTTGGACATAGTTTTGCATGACACAGGAATCTTCAGAATGAAGACCCAAAGGTACAGGGGAGACTATCCCTTTTTATACTCTGGTTCAACAAAGTACAGGCAGCTGTGTAGAAATATGATTGGACAAAAAGGGTCTGATCTAACTGAGCAAGGCCTGTCTGTCTAGATTCTTCTTGGCCTCTGTGTGCAGTAGCATCCTTACTTCTGGGTGTGGGGCAAGACCCTCTCTGGAATGGGGGAAGTCTTAGGACCTACAGTCAAATAAGGTAGGTCAGGTAATTTCTTTATGGCCAGTATTTATTTATTTATTTACTTAGAGACAGAGTCTTACTCTGTCGCCCGGGCTAGAGTGCCATGGCATCAGCCTAGGTCACAGCAACCTCAAACTCCTGGGCCTAAGCCATCCTCCTGCCTCAGCCTCCCGAGTAGCTGGGACTACAGGCATGAGTCACCATGCCTGGCTAATATTTTCTATATATTTTTAGTTGGCCAATTAATTTCTTTCTATTTTTTTAGTAGAGATGGGGTCTCGCTCTTGCTCAGGCTGGTCTTAAACTCCTGACCTTGAACAATCCTCCCGCCTTGGCCTCCCAGAGTGCTACGATTACAGGCATCACCGGGCCCGGCTGATGGCCAGTTTTTACACAGAGAAGTGAGGAAGGAAGTTAGAGTAATATTTTTAGGTTTTATGGCTGGCTTTGGAGAAAAGGGGCCCTTGTGTCTATGAACTCCCATGGGATAGAAGAATTCTAGTTTCTGTGTCCAGCCTTGGGGGAGAATAGGACTGAGAGACAGGAGGGCAAGAAAAGGTTGGAGAAAAAGTTTTGCTTCTGAGACTACTTCTGAGGCTTTCATTTTTGGGTATTGTTTTCTGAGTTCTAACACCTACCTGCACCAGTTTTAAATGTCACAGTGGGAACACCTCAGTTCAACTCCCATTTTTTTTTTTGAATCATTGGCACAAAGCGTCATGTGAGCCTCATTATCTGCTCTGTATTTTGTGCCTTAAAAAATGTAGATATCTGATTTGAGGGTTGTTTTTTTTTCATCTTAGGAAGCTTGAATATGGTTAAATGAAAATGACATGGAGCATGTGGATATTTACTGTAAATCAAGATGATGGTTGTATGCATTTTAGTTTCTAGTGCAACTGGAATAAAAATGTCTAGCTACGTAAAAGGGTTAGAAATTTAAAAATATATTAGACATGACAACGGAGGGTGGGGAGTGTTGCTGTCATCTTGCCTACAGATCTTAGAAGATGAGTTTGAGTTGGAAGGTGCGTGTTCTCCCAAACTTAATAGATTTTTCTATACTTTTGGGAGAATCAGAGAACTAATGTCAACTCATGACAATGACTAAAAGTCACAGAACATATTTTCAGCTAATTGATAAGAATTGCAGGAATTCAGGCCTGGCGTGGTGGCTCACGCCTGTAATCCTAGCACTCTGGGAGGCTGAGCCTGGCGGATTGTTTGAGCTCAGGAGTTCGAGACCAACCTGAGCAAGAGCAAGACCCTGTGTCTGCTAAAAAACATAGAAAGAAATTAACTGGCCAACTAAAAATATATAGAAAAAATTAGCCAGGCGTGGTGGTGCATGCCTGTAGTCCCAGCTACTCAGGAGGCTGAGGCAGGAGGATTGCTTGAGCTCAAGAGTTTGAGGTTGCTGTGAACTAGGCTAACGCCACAGCATGCTCGCCAGGGCAACAAGAGTGAGACTCTGTCTACAAAAAAAAAAAAAAAAAAAGAACTGCAGGAATTCCAACCTTCTCCTACTCCAAAAGTTGTCCCAAGGTCATGTCACTTTCCTCTTTATACTGTGCCCCCCAGCACCAGAATCTTAGGCCACCAGTAATTCCAAAGCACGCTGTCTATACCTCTGTTCTTTAGGCCAAGGGGGGAAGCACCTTCCAGAAATGAATGGTGATTCATAAGCTTATTTAAAATCTTCTTCTTCTTTTTATAAACATAAGTGATAGAATATTTTGCCAGTAGTTTGCAGATATACAAACACAACAAGTAGGATGTGCTATGTTTGGGGGATGGACGTGCTTGAAGCTCTCTCTTACTTGAGGGGGAAAGGGGCATGGGCAATATAAGTAACCTTAACACTTGTACCCCCATAATACGTTAAAATAAAAAAAAAAGAGAGAGATAGAGTCTTCCTCTGTCCCCTAGGCTGGAGTGCAGTGGCCCGATCATAGCTCCCTGCAGCCTTGAACTCCTGGGCTCAAGAAATCTTCCTGCCTCAATCTCCCAAGTATCCGGCCTGTAGGCATGTGCCACCACACCCAGCTAATTTGTTTATTTTACTTTTTTAGAGATAGGGGTCTTGCTATTTTGCCCAGGCTGATCTCGAAATCCTGGGCTTAAGCAATCCTCCTGCCTTGGCTTCCCAAAGTGCTAGGATTACAGGTGTGAGCCACGGTACCTGGCATAGTTGGCAAAGTTTTAATGACTTAAGGAAAGATTCACAATATTAAAGTTGAAAAAAAGCAGCATATAAAATTTTATGAGTTATAAATGATCAAAAAGCAATAGCAACCCCCACCTCCTTAGAAAAAAATGAATAAAAAAGACCCAACGTAGGAAATGCGTTAAAATGGGAATAGTAGTCATCTTCAGAGAGTGGGATTATAGAGACTTTAGTTCCTTCATTATAGTTTTCTGAATTTTTAAAAACCTCTAAAAATATACTGTGATCTGATTGCCTAGAAATAATCTTTCAATATTTTCATTTTTTTCATATGATTTTTTTAATGAATGTTTTTATAAATAAGCAAATTGAACAGAAGAGCTAAGTTTCCTAGTTGTATATACCCTTCCGTGAAACTTTTTTTTTTTAGCTTTACCTCAAACCTCATTTGTCAACCAATGGCCCAAACATTTTTTAATGGCATTAAAATAAGCCCAGATCTCCCAAAGCTAGGAAATTGTGAGATTGTTCAAATCCAGACAGGCTATAACGTTTTAAGGATCCTGGCTGGGGTCTCCAGGTTTAATGACATTATACCAACACAAGAGGGCAGCAGCAGCAGGAGAGATGGGTGAATGCCCTCCCTTTTTGCTGAAATAAAGTGACTGTGTAGCAGTCACGATCAAAAGAAAGTTTGGCACTTCTGTAGCGTAGAACAAGGCAGATGCTGAGTCAAGCTGGTATAAAGTAAAGCACCTTGGACAAATGGCCAAGACAAAAACTGATAGGCAAAGACAGACAACAGGCCGGATTTTATTCTCTGGCTCTTGTTTACAGACCTCTGCCCTATGGCGTCAGCATCCCGTAGAAACAAGTGCTTTGCGGGGATGTTGCCATGAAGTGGCCCAGAAGACTGATCTTGACATTGACTGAGATGGAAAAATAAAGATTAGTAATGACACAATGATCAGTGTTCTTTAATTTGTGGCATTAAACTGTGGCATTTTTCTCATCCAGATACTAGATCATATTGAATTTGCAATACTTTTTTTTTTTTAGTTGAGAAAGTCGATTGTATAATCTGCCTCAGTATTCTAAATACAGTTTGAGAATTATTTAAGTCAGACCTACTGATTAAAAAAGAAATCTTTATTTCCTGGTGCAAAATGGCTTATGACAATATTTTTAATGCCTGAAAGTTTGGATTTACGCTACTCTGATTATTTTTATGATGGATCTGATACGGTAGTCATGTACCGAGGGTACTCAATCAATGTTTCTTGATAATGCTAATGAAAATAATCTTTTTACTTCTAGACCCATCCTTGCCTCATTCTCCGGCCACGGTTCCAACAGATGGCTTTATTAAATATGGTCAAAGCAGCTATTCGCTCATGAAATTTAAATTTCAGTGGCATGAGGCAGAGAACTATTGCAAGCTTCACACTTCCTTCCTTGCCAGTGTCCTGGATCCCTACAGTAATGCATTTGTGTGGATGCAAATGCAAACATTTAAGGGACGTGTGTGGATTGCCCTGAACAGTAACTTGGTAAGACGCTGGAAGCACGTGCAACTGGACATGATTGCTAGATTGTGGTTGGATGTGATTCTCTTTCTGTTCGTCCTGTGGAACGCTTGTTCTTTGTTAAGTAACAGTGCTGAGCAATGCGAGTGATATTGACATGAGTAAGACCCAATCTTTTAAGAATCCAACACCTTCAGCGATCTGGCCAGCTCGTGATGTGTGTCAGAAATCAAACTAAGAATTATCTAACTGATATTAAGTCTCTTATTGCTTTTGACTCTTAAAAATATATTCTGAATCTCAACAGTTTTCTGGATTCACTCATCTCTTTCCAGTGCCAGGATTACAACTATGCCATGGGAATGAGGAAAGCAGCTCAAGGACATAGGCCGGGCGCGGTGGCTCCCGCCTGTAATCCTAGCACTCTGGGAGGCTGAGGTGGGAGGATAGCTCAAGGTCAGGAGTTCGAAACCAGCCTGAGCAAGAGCGAGACCCCCATCTCTACTAAAAATAGAAAGAAATCAATTGGCCAATGGAAAATATATAGAAAAAATTAGCTGGGCATGGTGGCACATGCCTGTAGTCTCACCTACTGGGGAGGCTGAGGCAGGAGGATTGCTTGAGCCCAGGAGTTTGAGGTTGCTGTGAGCTAGGCTGACACCACAGCACTCACTCTAGCCTGGGCAACAGAGTGAGACTCTGTCTCAAAAAAAAAAAAGAAGGACATAGTTAGTGGCTGGTGATGGGGATACTATTTACTTTTTGTGGCAAGCCACTCTAGAGTTATTTATTATAGGTTCTAAGGTGGTGAAGCTTCCACCCATGTGTGGGAAATATTTTGTCGCAGTCACTTCCCTGAATTCTATAACAGAGAAAGAAAGGATGGCAGAGAATGGGGTGGGGTGAGGACCTAAGAGTGGTGATAGAGTTGCCAAAATCTTCCTAAAATGAGTCTTCTCTCATACCTTGTCAACCATCCACCCTCCCTTTATCTATCCATCTAGTCAACCAGAAAACTTTCTAGTAGGAGAAATGAGTATGACAGTGAGTAATTAAGAGATAATATCAGAAATATCAAATAGAAGTATAATATAAAAAAAGAGTAATAGGAAGAGAGAAAAGGGACCAGTTGGTCCAGGGGAAGAGGACCAAGAGAGTTTCTCAGAGAAAATCAAACTTTGCAGGTGTAGTCTAGGATGGCAGAACATAAAGAAAGAGTGTCAGGAAGAGAGAAAAAGACAGAAGGGGGTAAAACTGGAAAATAGATCAGTGTCAGATTTTAGGGAGCTTCCAATGCCATGGTTTAGAGACAGAAATTTACACTTCGTGCAATGAGTATTTCCTAAGTAGGAAAGTGAATATTTAAAAGTAAGTAGTTCTACAATGAGTTCTGTGATTAAACTTGGGCAAGGCATTTTTAAGTCTCCGTTGACTATGTTTTGAATAATGAAGTTGTTCAATAAATCATGCATTTTCCTCTCACAGACATGTTCTCAATTCTCTTATGAGTTCAAAACAGGCTTTTATTTATTTTTTTTAAAGATTAAATGTTTTTTCTACTATACCAATACTTATGATAAACAGTATTAGTATATTCCTCATGACTATGAAGTTAATGATTATACCAGCATTATTTGATTAAACACAGAAGAATACTACACAATTTCTAACTTGAGATGACACATGCTTTTGATTTTGTTAATGGATCTTTGGTAATTGGCTTGGTAAATTACGTAATGCAGTTAAAAGGGGATAATGGTTTGAATCTTTTAAAAAATTTAATTATTTCTGCTTAATGTTATATATCATCTGTTCTGCAGCATTACCTGTAAAATCTCTTTAGATTGTTAAAAGGATATTATTGATAAATAATATATTTTATATTATCAATTAGTTTGTATGTGACCATAAATTCAGTAAGAAACTAAGCGTGCAGGCCAGGCGCGGTGGTTCACGCCTGTAATCCTAGCTCTCTGGGAGGATCGCTCAAGGTCAGGAGTTTGAAACCAGCCTGAGCAAGAGTGAGGCCCTGTCTCTACTAAAAATAGAAAGAAATTAATTGGCCAACTAAAAATATATAGAAAAAAAAATTAGCTGGCCATGGTGGCATATGCCTGTAGTCCCAGCTACTTGGGAGGCTGAGGCAGGAGGATCGCTTGAGCCCAGGAGTTTGAGGTTGCTGTGAGCTAGGCTGACATCACGGCACTCACTCTAGCCTGGACAACAGAGTGAGACTCTGTCTCAAAAAAAAAAAAAAAAAAAAAAAAAAGAAGAAGAAGAAGAAGAAACTAAGTGTCAAATGGAAGAAAGCAATTTGCTTTTATTTAAAAGATGACATCATGATTCATATTATTGAAAATTCACCTAACTAGAAATCAAGAGAGCTAGACTCCTATATTCACCACCCATGTGACCTTAACTGCCATTTATCATTGGTGCTGTTTCTATAGCAGAGCAATGAGAAGACCAAAAGAGATGAGTGTTTTTCTCAAGGGTCCATGATTTTAATGAAAATCACGTATTTTTTTACTATAACTTCAACATTTATATAAGAGATATTTTATTTATTATGAAGATAAAACTTCCCTTTTTATTTTTGCCCTGAAAGCCTGCAAAAAAGAGAATTTCATGCAATAAGATATAGATTTTTTTTTTTAGTCAGTCTTTTTCAGAACAGCTTCCAAGGATGTATTCCTGGGACTCTCCAAACAATAATTATTTTTCAGAAAAGCTGCATTTACTGAATTTGAGTTGATAGAAATGATTTAGGTTCCTTTTGTTCTCAGATGTTCCTTATTAGGTTCCTTTTATTCTCAGATGTTCTAAATTCTTTGTCAAATCATAGTCTTAAATATGCTGTTTCTTCTTTGCTTGGTTCTTTTGGTATTTTCTAAGTGGGGCAGGGCTCCATGTTCATGGTGGTTTTTGTTCTTTGCAGACCAACAATGAGTATGTGTGGACGGATAAATGGAGGGTGAGGTACACTAACTGGGGTGCCGATGAGCCCAAACTTAAATCAGCCTGCGTTTATATTGACCTTGATGGCTACTGGAAGACAGCACATTGCAATGAAAGTTTTTATTTTCTCTGCAAAAAATCAGATGGTAAATGAATATGCAAAAACCATTGGGGGGGTTTGGAATTTTCTGATGAAGCTACGACACACACCCCTGTTGATATTACTAAATGTTGGGTCACTAAGAATAAGGTAAAATGTATTCCTTCACCTAACCAAAGACTGTCTTGACTATAAACCGAGATATGTAGATCCAAATCACGGCAATAGAAAATGTTCTTGATTTCTGGGATTATTCTACTCTTTAATAAATCTCTGAATGTTTATTATTCAGAGGTTGTCTTCTGAATCTATGATAACAGATTCCCTGGGAAATTATGCTTAGTTTTGATGTTGACAACGTATCCATATTGAAAGAATTTTATCAGAATGCACATAGATTCATCAGAATCAGTGGTATTATGGACACAATTCTAGAATTCTAGCAATAGCATTTCATTATATCACAGGTGTCGTTAGTAGTTAAGAAGGGGTTATATGGGTTAGAGTACCAGAAAAGGAAATGAATGGCTTGAAAATTACAAATTGTTTTGAAGTGACTTTTCCAAACTTATCTTTCAACTTACTTATAGAACTGTAGTCTTAACTATGAACGTGATTGATTGCTACAATACTATAGTGCATTCTAGTGAAATATATTTAAAATGAAAAAAAGTTAATAAAGTAAAAGAAAATCCAATAATAACTACCATTTGGCACTGGTAGTTCCAAATGATAACAATTGGAAGTTGTATTTTTTCAATAAAGATAGGTGATAAAATTTTCCTTCGCCACTGAAGTATTCTACATACAGCAGCAACTTCTGGTTTTGTTTTATTTCAAATATCTTTTTCTTTAACAGAAATCCCTGCCACTGAGCCCCCACAACTGCCCGGCAGATGCCCGGAGTCAGCACACACAGCGTGGATTCCTTTCCACGGTCACTGCTACTATATCGAGTCCTCGTATACAAGGAACTGGGGCCAAGCTTCTCTGGAATGTCTCCGAATGGGTAAGTGTCGCAATTCCTAAAAGAAAATTTCACAGTCATCTCTTCTGGAGTCCTGCGACACTAATAACACCCAACATTAAAAACACAAGTAGTGTAAAAATACGTGTTTTTATTTTAATGATTTATTTTGTAACAGTGTATGGTCAATATCATGTTCCCCAAATGTAATTTCTAACTTTGTAGCATCAATATTTTAGAGAGTTCAGGTAGAAAATGATCATTTGCTGAGCAAGTATTTCTTTCTTTCTGCCCTCATGTTCTAAATTGTTAGGATCTTCTTTCTCAGTTATGCATAGTATTTGCATGTATTTGCATGTACATGTATATGCATGTATTTGCCTCTCATGACGGATGAGCTCAGACTTTACAAGGGAACTATTTTTTTTAACCACTAATAGAAAAGTATTTATATCTGGTTATTGTATTCATGAAGAAAAACTAAACTAAAATAGACATGATGAAGACGAATGATTTTCCCCCTGAAATAAAAAATGTCCAATAAAAAGGGTACATGTAAGAGCCACTTACTTAAATCCCACTAAATATTTTACCAAATTATTTTTACTAAGTTTTTCTTATGCCCTAACTCAGGCTTCTTCATCCAATGGTAGTGTGCTAGGATAAAAATCAGTCATTTCCAATGATTCTCCTGATGTCTGCCTTAGACTTTTATAGTTAAAAAAAATTTTTTTTTCATGTTACTTAGTATTTAAAAATTTTTTTGCAATAAACACATAGTAACTTTGTCTTCAATTTTAGGTGACTGTATTTTCCAGTAAATAAAATGAATGATTCTTATTCTCATTCTCAAAATAGGTAACAGATATTTCAAAGTGACTAATGTCTATAAAATATACCTAATGATGGGTTATGGAATCATGTAGTGAAAACAGGCATTAAAGGAATAACCCAGAACTCAGTGATACAGAAAACAGGCACATGGTTAAGTGCAGCGGTCAAGGTTCAGAAAGCCTGGAAAGACTCTACCCTCTACTAGTGTCAGGATCTCTGCAAATTACGTATCCTCTGTGCTTTAGTTTCCTTATCTATAAAATGGGGTAACAGTAGCACCTATTAATGAGGTGGTCATAAAAATTTAATGAGATAATGCTTGTAAAGTCCAAAGCAAAATGTTAGGCATGAAATTCTTAAAAAAAGAGGTATTGGTTATTATTAAAAAGCTATAGATTTTTACTATAAGATCATCAGTTTATGAGTGGATTAATAAAATGTGCTATATGTATGCCATGGAGTTCTACTTAACCACAAAAAACAATGCTGATCTAGCACCTCTTGTATTATCCTGGATAGAGCTGGAGCCCATTCTACTAAGTGAAGTGTCACAAGAATGGAAAAACAAGCACCACGTGTATTCACCATCAGATTGGTATTTATTAACTGATCAACACTTAAGTGCACAAATAGTAATAACATTCATCGGATATCAGGCAGGGGGGCAGGGTGATGGGTATATACACAACCAGTGGGTGCAGTGTGCACCAGCTGGCAGATGGACACGCTTGAAGCTCTGACTTGGGCGGGGCAAAGGCAATATATGTAACCTAAACATTTGTGTCCCTGTAATATGCTGAAATTTAAAAAAAAAGAAAGAAAAAAGAAAAAAAAGCAAGGAGAAGAAAAAACAAAACAGAAAATCTAACACTGACACAATCTAATGTGAGTTGTCACTTCCATAGTTACCTATCTGGTCTTCTAGTTTCCTCTCCTTACCTAGAATGGTTCCATACGTAACAACTCATTACGTACACCAACTTGTTATGTAATAGTCCTATAGTACATCATTCCGCTGCCTGAAAAAACTAAGTGTTCTTTATCACTACGCTGCCCTAAATACCAGTCTCTTTCTTTCTGCAGGGAGACCTAACTCATGTCTTTTTTGGCCCCATTGGCACTACGCTCTGGCCAAACCAAGCCATCTCTGCTCCTGAAGAAGTTCTATGCTTCCCTCTCTGTCTTTACTCTTACTACCTCTTCTTCCTGAAATTTTTTCTTTCCTTTTTAATGAAGTCCTATGCTCCCCTCTATTTAAATTCTATCTTCTCTATCCTCCCTATTAGTTGCTTCACCTGAAGTGAATATTTGACTCGTCCATAGCATATTGTACTTAATTTCTCTTCTACGCTATCTCTTTGTAGTCTCAACTTATGACTGGCCACCAAACCATAACTTTCTTAAGACATGTTCTATGTCCTATTCATCTTTGAATTTCTTGCAGGAACTAGTTCAGTGCTTGGATTCAAATGATGCTTTAAAAACCATATTTTTCAGAATGGAAACTACAATTCTGAAAAGAAAACTGTCTACTCTTTGGAATTCTTCCCAAAAAGTTGATTGTTCTGGCTCTTACTACCAATATTATTTACAAAAACATTTTCAGCTGCTTAAATGTACGTCCATTATATTTGTCCTTTTATACTTTCCAGGTGCTTCTCTGGTTTCCATCGAAAGTGCCGCTGAGTCTAGTTTTCTGTCCTATCAGGTTGAGCCACTGAAAAGTAAAACCAATTTTTGGATCGGATTGTTCAGAAATGTTGAAGGTAATTTTTTTTGCGGAACAATTATTTCATCACAGATATTTCAAAATGTTGTATGTAAAACAAGGTTTTATTTCCAGAAAGTCTTCCCTTACATAATGATTAATTGGTGATGAGTTTGAAAATTCAAAATCATATTTTTATTTGAGATAAGAACTGAAAGTTTAAATGACTTTCATATCATGCTATTCTTAAAGTTGCTAATTAAAAAATATCTTCTGTGGCCAAGTTAGTTTAAGAAGCTTTAAAAAGCATTTTCTATTTTTTTTTTTTTTTTTTTTTGGCAGGAGAGGCCAGGAAAAAAAAAAAGGCTAGGGAAAGATAAGTATAAATATTTGTAATAATTAGAAATAAATTTTCAATTAAATCTATATAATAAACATATTCTTCCTGGTTTCCTTCCCTATAATAGCCATTATAGTCTTGCCTGTTAAAAGCCTGGTTTTAAATGACCATTGATTCTAGTATAAAATAATAGGCTTAGAAATTTTGCACAAATAAGCTGAACTTAAGTTTAAGATGGCTTATTTTAAACTTTCATTTTTATTGGTTTTATTTGATGACCAGGGATGTGGCTCTGGATAAACAACAACCCAGTGTCCTTTGTCAACTGGAATGCAGGAGATCCCTCTGGTGAACGAAACGATTGTGTAGTTTTGTATGCGTCTTCTGGGTTTTGGAACAATATTCACTGTTCTTCCTACAAAGGATATATTTGTAAAAGACCAAAAAGTAAGTAAGAGGTTTGTCATGTGGTACATGTGTTCCCTGGCCATCATTTCTTTCAACTACTAAGATGTCAGGTGTGGGATTATAATGGGATTATATGGGCCATTGCAAGCTTTTGCCTTTTGTCGCTGAACAATCTGTCATGCCATGGTGATCCATTGCTGTCTGCAGCTCTGAATGAGCAAGAGACACTCTCTGTCTGCTTAGCTGACATAATGATTTTGGTTTTATCAATACATTTATAATGGGATGTCTATGCATATGGATTTGCCAAGCTACAAGCAGTTGGGAGAGCCTTTCTACAAAGCTTTGCCACGTGAAGTGGAAAGTGGGTAAAGTAATTACCAGCCCAAACCAGAAGAGGCCACTGTTCTGGGGAGGAGTCTGAATTGGTTATGGAGCCAAGGTGGGAAGATTGATTGAGCCCAGGAGTTCAAGACCAGCCTGAGTGACATAGCGAGACCCCATCTTTAGAAAAAAATTTTAAAAATTAGCCAAGTGTGGTTGTGTGTGCCTATAGTCCCAGCTACTTGGGAGGCTAAGGCGGGAGGATCTCTGAGCCCAGGAGTTCAAGGGTGGCAGTGAGCTATAATGATGCCACTGCACTCTGAAAAACAAACAACAAAAAAGAATTGATGATGGAATGAGTCCTAGACTAATTCAGTCTCCTTCTGAGATTGAGTATCAGACCATGAAAAGGAATGGATTGGGGGAATTAATAGCATTCAATGCTCATGAGGACTCATGATCTGGACCATAATGATATATTTTCATCATTCCATCTCGCCTAATATCCTTCCCAAGAAATAAAATTGTTAATTAGGTAAGAGATTTAAATAAATGAATTAGAAAAACTCACCCTGTTGTCCCAGGAGGTTCTATCATTTTAAAACAGTGCAGGTCTTTTGTCTTTTTTTTTTTTTAAACTCTGTTCTAAGATACCACACCCTTTCCTGCAATGTTGGAGTCTTTACTTTTTATTCAAATACCTTGTAAACACTTCAGTGGGCCAATTTCAAAGCCCTTAGCCTAGAATGCTTTACTGATAGGTAGATTGGGTGGATTTTAAGGGTATCAGTGGCTCAAATGCAACTGGGAGAATCACATTTTCAGATCTTCTAATGTATTCAAACTTGCCATAAAGCTACAGGATGGTGCTGTAGCATAGATAGATAATAGGTAGACAGACAGATACATGGAGAAAGATAAAACTTTTTTTCTATCACATCATATTATATCTTATCACCATAAATCAAAAATGGAGTATTCCATATATTTGTGACCCAAATAATATTTACTATCTACATGCAATTGTTCTGGGCTTCTATAAATATTTATTTAATTTTTTTTTTTTTTTTTTTTTTACAAACAGTTGTTGATGCCGAACCTACTCATACATTAATTACAACAAAAGGTAAGACTGTGATGAAATTTCAAGTTCTGTGTTAATACTACATCAATACAGTTTGTTTTAAAAAGTCATCACAATCTCTTCCGGCTCCCCTGCACTCTCAGTCAACTTGCCTGACTTTTGGGTCCTTGTGTCATCCACCTGCCTTGAATGATACTTTAGAAAAACAGGCCTTGGAGTCAGGTTGGTGTTTTTACCATAAGAAGTTATTGAATTTTTTTTTTGCTCTGTTATGAAGAGTTGCCTTATGAGAACCCACAGAAGAAATTTCCCTCAAGAATCCCTGTGGGTTTTTCTTTTCTTAGCAAAGTTTTTTGTTTTAATTTTTATAGACAACTTGAATTAGGTAACTGATCCTATTTCAATCACTCTTTTTTGTCTGCTAAAAACTCAAAGTGAGATTTGTGGCTTAACTATAACTCCCTTATTAATCCCATGGATGCTGTTTGTTTACTAATTATACCTATGAGTTCAAATTTCCACTATGCTTATTTTCTATATTTCCTAATTTTTTGACATGCTTTTAAGTATCCCCATCATTATTATTACTATTCTATTTATCTTCCTATAATGTGTTTGTAAGCAGCCTTAAGTTATTCTGAAACAAGGTTTGTGTAGTTTAAAAACTTTGGTGAACTAGCTCAATGCTACATAGACAGATGTAGTATTTTTGCAACTGAATTATCATGTAAACATTATGTAGTTTAAAAACTTTGGTGAACTAGCTCAATGCTACATAGACAGATGTAGTATTTTTGCAACTGAATTATCATGTAAACATTCTCCATAATCCTTTATGTCATATGGATTCTTGTTTCCAGGTCTTGCATTTCTGTTTGACAAATGTCACTTGATAGACTATTCATGTGTGTTAGTGTTTCAACAAAGAAAGTTGTATTGTTTTCCATAGCATTTGACCTTCTGTCTTCCTCCGTATTTTCACTAATGATTTTATTTATTTATAGCTGACTCAAGGAAGATGGATCCTGCCAAGCCCTCTTCCAATGTGGCAGGAGCAGTCGTTGTTGTGGTCCTTCTTATTTTAACGGGTGCTGGCCTCGCCGCCTATTTCTATTACAAGAGAAGACGTGTGCCCCTACCTCAAGAGGGTGCTTTTGAAAACACTCTCTATTTTAACAGTCAGCCAAGTTCAGGAACAAGTGATACGAAAGATCTCATGGGCAACATTGAACAGAATGAACACGCAATCCTCTAGTGTCACCCTGTGATCTTGATCGATTTGAATTTCATAAAATTGTAACTAAAATTTTAAATTCTTTAATTCAATGTGATTGTTTCCTTTAAAATTTGTACTGTATCATTCTGGTCTGTCCTTTTCTTTTGCCTAATTGAAGAGATAATTGTTCATTTTCTAGCTGGCAAGACATTTTTACAAAAGAGGGATAATAATGTTGATTACCACTCTTTAAAAAATCATAGTGAAATACACAGCATTACAATGCCAACATTTAAGTATCACCGATATGTAGCTAGTGCCAATTTTATGCAGTAATTGTGAGAACTCTAGAAACAACCAGGGAAGCCTCTTGAAGTATTTTAAAGAGCTCCCAAAGATAATGTTCTCTATTAAAAACTGTATTTCAACAATTAGAAGAACATTTGAAAAATTAAGTGTAAATAACCTCTGGTAGTATAAAAATTTAGTCAGTTTTCTGTTTTACCAGTTGATTTCCATTTCAATTATTTAGAATTGTATTCGTACACATGTAGCAGAGTGAGCCAGCCAAGAATCTTGTTTTCCCCAAGCAGAATTTTACAGGCTAAATACTGCAAATGTGTTCTTTGTCCTGTTATATGTATATCAAGAATACAAGAATGTGAAATAAAAAATGTAAATTTGCATAACTGGATATACTTAGATAATGTGAAATAAACATTAAAGACAAGGTCTATTTTTAATAGATTTGCATTTTGGTGATCTTGGTAAGTGTACATTTGCTTTTAAATGAGATTTATTTATCCATTCACTTTATAACTTTCTTCGTAGACAATATTATTTGTAAAGAAATCCTTAAATTAAACTTCATCTATTTGGAAAAGATATATTATTAAAACATTGTGTATAAAATGAATTTTTTTTACCATAATGACTTGTTCAGTTTTCCAAGATCTTCCCCTGTAACATTGACTCAACTCAGAATTCAACAAAGGCACTGATATTGGGAATTAGAACTCCAAATATCTTTTCCTCCTTTTGATGATTCCTTTTTGCTTAAAATTTTTGCCTTAGATAGAGCTTGAGGTACGTTGTGAAATGTTTTAGAGCTTTTACATTGTACACAGGGACCCCACTGCACTGCCAGCCCATCTTTTTACCGGTCCTGGGTAAAGAACTCCCCCCATAGGCAGGGGTTCTTTACCCAGGACCCCTGGCCAGGACTCTCTGGATGGCATTAAGAGGTCTTTGATAGGACTCCAAATTGCATGTAAAATGTTGTGTTTATTTGTGTTTGTGCCTTTTTTTTCTGGGAAGAAAATAGCTATATTTTCACGAAAGTCCATCATTCAAAAAAGATTAAGAATCAGCATATTGGTTAAGGGGTAGGATGGAGTGTCCAATACGCCAGTTTAGAAAGAAAAAGAAAGTGAGAAGTGGGCAATTGTGGGAAAGGATGCTGAGCACAAACAACTTCCTTCTACGCCTCAAATAATAGAAAACGAATTGCTTTTCATTTTCTTGGCAAGAACAAAGCATGTTCCATTTGCAGAAGTTCTGATGGAAACAGTGGCTGGAGTATCAAAGCAGAGTGTGATGAATTATACTAAGGAAATCTTTTTCCATACAAACATACACACACACATATTAATAATTTTTCTGCAAGAGACGAGAGAATTTGAGAAGAAATACATGAGCAAGCATGGTTTCCAAATTCCTTACACACGTCTCTTTCATTAGAATTCAGAGCTGCTGTTTCACAGAAAATATTTTGGAAGTCAAACAACATCAATCTCAGGCTCGAACGTCTTATCATTTCAGGAAACAGTCTTTGTTTGACAGGGTTGCTGGGTATTGTACTTCACACTCTCACGTTATCCACCCAAACACGTAATCAAAGAGATATGTCATGTGCATATGTATCTACAAACCTATGCAAACATAATACTAAAATATCAAGGGTTTATTTGGCCGGGGGGAGTGGAGGAAAACGTATGGGTGGAAAAGAGGCGGTTTTGTCTTGTTTTATTCATTTTGTTTTGAGTTTGGTTGTTGTAGTTGATTTGATTTTTTTTTTTTTAACAGAAGTTTTCTCTGGGAATTAAACGTTTAAGTGTTGTTGCTCTCCTCAGTGGCTTTGCACTTGCTTCAGGTTTTTATCAGGATTCAGTAGCTGGAAGATTCCTAGGGGTATTTTTTTCCAAGTTGAATGCAAACAATGTTAATAATCTGTAACTTGAACTCTAAAAATAAAGGGGGTATCTGCAGAGACCAGCAGACACTTGAGGCATTCTTTTTTCAGCGTTCACTTAGCATTCATTTTACCTTTACCAATTCTTTCATCTAATATATGTGCCAGGCATTGAGCTAGCCCCTGTAGATTTGGATATCGGTAAGACGCAGGGCGTGTCCACAAGGAGTGCCCGGTCTAGTAGTTGTCCAGACACACAAACAGATCATTTTACAACCAGGTGGTGGACATGCTGGTAGAATGTGTTCAAGGTGTTAATGGAGCAGCGAGAGAGAGAGAGACAGGGCTGTCAGCAGGGGCAGAGCCAGGTTGTGTGTAAACTGAGATTACACTTTTGGGGCCCCTCTTTAAGACAAAGAAGATTAGCCTGAGTGTGGTGGCTTGTGCTTGCAATCTCAGCACTTTGGGAGGCCAAGATGGGAGCATCATTTCAGGCGAGGAGTTTGAGACCAGCCTGAGCAACATAGTGAGACCTCATCTCTGCAAAAAGTAAAAAAAAAAAAAAAAAAAAAAATTAGCCAGGCATGGTAGCACATGCCTGTAGTCCCAGCTACTTGGGAGGCTGAGGCTGGAGGATCTCTTGAGCCCAGAAATTTGAGGCTGCGGTAAGCTATGATTGTGCCATTGTGCCACTGTGCTCCAGCCTGGGTGACAGAAAGAGACTTTGTCTCTTAAAAGATAAAAAAAATCACAAATTGAGGACAATGACATATTATTTTTAGTAATTAACTTCCTGATGCACTTCCTATTAGTTTGCTCAGGCTGCCATAACTTGATGCCACAGATGGTTGGCTTAAACAACAGGAATTTATTTGCTCATAGTTCCGGAGGCTGGAAGTCCAAGATCAAGGTGCCTGCAGGACTGGGGTTCTCTGAGGCCTCTTCTCCGTGGCTTGCAGACGGCTGCCTTCTTGCTTCCTCTTCACACGGCTGCTGCTCTGTATTCGTGTCCCTGGTGTCTCACTCACTGTGTCCTCATCTCCTTTGATAAGGACGGGCACCCTACCTGCCACATTTTAACTGAATCGCCCCTTTAAAGGCTGTATCTTGATAAACAGCCACAATTCAGAATTAATGTGGGTTAAGGCTTCAGTATTACAAATTTAGGGGGAACACAATTCAGTCCCTAACATACTTCTATAAGGCTTATTTTTGCCTTGTATTCATTTATCGGGGTTCTCCAGAGAAACAAAACAATCAACTCTTTCTTATAGCTTTTATTTTAGAATTTTAGTCATAAGATAGTAATATAAACTTGCCAGTTTATAAAAGATGGTTGGATTCAAATTATATTTTTGACAAAATTCGGAACTGTTTGCATGGCTAAATTTTATTTGTTCTGATGGGTAATCTAATGAAGGTTGTAGACCAGAATTTTGGGTTAAGAATGGCAGTTTGATTTTTTTTTTTTTAAAAAAGCTCTTTTATTCTTATTTAGTTTTAAATGAGTGTAGGGTTAAATTTTTAATGTTAATATTTTAGTTAGAATTGGCTGAATCATATAAGAAAAATAAAATCTCTAAGCAGCCTCGAATAAGTAATATTATAAACATTGAGTTTTATTTTAACACTAGGAGGAAAGTCAGCAGATTTAAAGTAGGCAGGAAAAAATAGAGAACTTGGCTTTATATTTTAACTCGATAGCTGTAAGTTGACATTTGAGCTCTAAATGTTCTTTGACATAACTTGTCTATTAGTTGAAAAATGTATATAAGAATTTTCCATAATATGTAGCTGGCTGGAGTCTCAGAAAATCTCTTAATGTTGGAGAATTTTATTTTTTGGCCATTTTAGTGGTAAATTTCCACTGGCAAACCCCTTCCATCTAAGAAGAACCTTGTAAGTGTAGGTATGTGAAGCCTGTTGGCCTGCTAACTGGAGCATGGTTGTTTGGTGTCCCTGTTACTTTAGTTTTTGGATGATTTTTTAAACATTTTTAAAAGTTAATTTTTTTTTTTTTAGAGACAGGGTCTTGCTATGTTGCCCAGGCTGTTCTTGAACTCCTGGCCTCAAGTGATCCTCCCATTTCATACTCCCAAAGTGTTGGGTTTACAGGTGTGAGCCACCATGCCTGGCCATGAACGTGGTTTCTTATGTTAATTATTTTATCTTACAATACCCATTAATCAGTTTATTGATATTTTTATAACAGCATATTATGAATTTTTGGTCAGATTATTATTTTGTGTCAACTCTGCTAAAAATTTAAATCTTTTCCCCTTATGTTCATATGGCTTATCTCTTTTATTAACTAAAATTACCATATAATCTAAGAGTCTCTTCACTGTTTCAATGTGAAATTTATCTCTTCCTCATTATAAATTATTGTTTTGGATATGATCTTGTTACTATTTCCTTCTTGACCAGAGAATAATTTCTGTTGGTTTCATTGCTAATATTTTGCTTTGTTTCATATTACCATTAATCTTATTTACATTTTCTCCTACTTCTTCAATATATTTTAAAATGAGAAGATAAGGTATACTTTCTACGCATCCAAATCTGCAGTCTTCCAGTATTTATAGAAGAATTCCACAATTGTTTTAATTGAAATGTGCCAAAGATGTTTTTCCAAGTTGCAGTTAAAATGGCATATTTGGTAAACTTCCAATACCACATTCCCATCAACACAGAAAAAAAAAAGAACAATGTGTCTTTTAAAATAATTGTCTATTATAGACGATCATATGCCTTCCATATTGTTACTTCCATTTTTGACTAGGCATTGATGATAATTGAAATTTCTACTTTTTCATACTCTGGTGATTGGAAGAATTTCTATAGCTTTATGTTCTACGTATTTTAAACTTTGTTTCTCCTTCAATTCCCACATGCTTTGGTCTTGGGTATATGAGGACACTCTAATAGCACTCTATAAAATCTGGCCCTCAACCTCCAGTCAAGGTTGGGTGGTTTTGCACAGAGGATGATAGGTTTGTTATGAGAAGCCATTTGAGAGGTGGCTTGTTGGTGGCAGAGCTATGGTACTCAATTAATTACTCAATCAGTGTAAATCCAGGTGCTCTGTGAAGGGATATTGCAGAAGTAATTAAAGTCCCTAGTCAATTGACTTTAAGTTGAAGAGATTATCCTGAGTGGACCTGACTTAATAACGTGGACGGCCTTAAAAATTGTGTTGGGCACTTCCTTGGGGTGGAAGAAGGGTTGATGAGATGAGATGAGGGGGCAGGTGAGACTCCAGACTGTAAACCACAGCTTTGGCCCATGAAGTTCTAGTTTGCTCCTGATTTTCTCCATTGGTAGCCTAGCTTATGGAATTTGGACTTGCTTAGCCAATCTGACACAATTACATAAGCCAATTCCTTGTAATATGACTCTATATGGGTATATGTATGTATGTATCAGTCTATTTATTTTCAGATGTCCTACTGGTTCTATTTCTTTGGTTGAACCCTGACTAATATACCATTCCTAGATTGACAACCACATAAGTACATTACGCCATTAAAATCCAGACTAGATATATTCCAAACTCAACATGCCTGTGTCCTATTCCCCAAAATGCTCATGATCTCTCCAACACCACCTGACACAAAAGGAGGTGTGATGGAGGGGTAGTAGAAATGGAGAGGCTAAAACAATTATGGTTAAAATATCATCTCCAATTTTTATTTTAAAAGCATGACCATGGGAAAACACTGCTATGTCCCTTCCCAGGGCCTTGGAAGGGTCACATGCAAGTAAGCTGTCCTGAAACTTAAGCTTCATTAGTTTCACTATAGAATCACTTTAAATGCTAAGAACAGCTCCGGGGAGAGGTGCATGTGAGCAGGGACCAGAGCAGCATCTTAAAGATGAGTAAAAGGATCTTGAGGGAAGGGACCAGGCAGGAGTGGAAATGGACAAATGGAAAACTTGAAATGGAAATGGACAAATGGAAAACTTGAGCAAAGCCACTGGGATGAGAAACAGCTAGTTTACATGGGGAATAAAGTGAGATGAAAGTGGAGAGCTTGGAAGGAATGGGGCTTCACGATCATGCACTCAAATCATGGTAGGAGGCTTTCTTCTGTTGGTCCCCCTTCCATCTAACCTGCATTCAGAGCCTCCTGATGTGGCATCAGGCTGTGCCCATGTAACCCAACCAAAGAGATGACACGCCTCGTATTACATATTGATATGTAATATGTACATAGTGATATGTATTCAAAGGTGCATGTGTGTGATCTGGCCTAATTTAAAAGAGGCCAGAAATAGTATTCTTTTATATTCAGATATTCAAATTTGAAACCATAAAGTTACTCTAGCAGACTCATGAAGAATCAGGCACAGAGATCTCTGGAGGCATAGGTCACATAATTATGAGCTGCATGGAGTGATTGGCTTTTCTCCATAACAAAATTGGAGGTAGAAAATCCTATCTGAATTTGGAAACCTTTGTGTTACCAAGAACATAAAGCACCTATATTAGAATTTATTCTCTGCTGATAATGTACAGAAAACCTATTTTTTTGACTGCAAATGAGTATTCTCAACACTGACGCACATGGTAATCACCTGGGCCTCACCCTGACCTATTAAGCCAGGATCTGGGAGTGGGACTCACGCACCACCTTAATTAACAGGATAGAACAAACAAACAAAAACTCCAGGTTATTCTATGAACTGGGTAATGACGTGCTATCGTTTGAAGGTGTCCCTTCCAAACCTCAGGTGTTGAAACTTAACGGTTAAGGCGCTAATATTGGCATGTGGAGCTTTTGAGAGGTGATTAGGTCGTAAGGGCTCCTCCCTTGTGAATGTGATTAAGGAACTTGTAAAAGAGGCTTCACTGGTGTGTAGCTCTCGCGTCCTCCCGCCACGTGAGGATGCGACGTTCCTACCCCACCCGCCACAGGCTGCAGCGGGAGGACCCTCGTCAGATGCCAGAGCCTTGGTCTTAGGCTTCCCAGCCTACAGAACGGTGAGAAAACAAATTACTGTTCTTTATAAATTACTCGGTCTGTGGAATCCTGTTACAGCAGCACAAATGGACTAAGGCATGAAGAAATAATGTTAAGTAGTACTAGCTTGGAGATATTTATTCCTGAGGAAAGAAGAGAACTTTCATATGAGGAATATGAGCCCTTTCAAATTATCAGGCCCAGAAAGGTTTGAAAATGAGATAGCAATTATATCCTACTCCCTGCTTTGAGCTACATATTCTCTCTCCCCCTCTCCCCCCATCCCCCATGGGTGACTTTGTTTTTTTTTTTTTTAATTTCAGGATATTATGAGGGTACAAACATTTTGGTTACATTTCATGTCATTGCCTCTCCCTAGTGGGGGTTAGAGGCCTGCCCTTCTCTCCCACAATGCTCACCATGTCCTGTAGTTGTGAGTTTACCCCCCCAACCCCCATCCCTGGAGAATATTACTACCATGTGACCACCATAGTGTTAATCAGTCAGTACCAATTTGATGGCGAGTACATGTGGAGCCTATTCTTCCGATCTCGTGTTACCTCACTTTGGAGAATGGGCTCAAGGTCAATCCAGGAAAATATAAGAGGTGCTAGATCACTGTTGCGTCTTATAATTGAGTAATATTCCATTGTGTGCATATACCAAATTTTAATAATCCACTCATGAATTGACGGGCACTTAGGTTGTTTCCACTTCCTTGCAATAGTGAATTGTGTGTGTTTATCTCTTGAAACTGCTTGCTATTGCCACAAGTAGCTATGAGTAGCTACAGGGTACTGTAGCCCACACCCTACAGCTTAACTATGTATAGGCAACCACCAATCAACGTTATTTCTGTAAGCCAATGAGAATTCCTGCCAAACACCTTGATATCAGCCCACTGCCCCGTTTTTTGCCTTTAAAAAATCCACTTGTAATTACCAATAATCTGGTGTATGTTCAGGGCAACTTGAATCTATGCTCCTAGCTTGCAATCCTCAAGCTTGTCCCAAATAAACCCTCTACTCACATTCATTTTGTTTCTGCTGCTTCCTTTTAACTTGACACATCTTGGGATTCTCTATTAGGTCAAAATTCTTGACCATGAATATAGTCACCTCTCACGTCACAATTATGGAATAGCGGTTGGTGAATTTCCTGGTGTGGAATGTCTACCCATCAAAGAACTTTATTTTTTTTGAACCAGATGGGATGTGGCCAAAAATTGTCACATTATAATTTGCCTTCTCATGCTTCTGGTTTTTCTTAGATTGTACCTAAATATCAGATAAGAAAATTTCCTTAAAACATCATTTTTCTTGAAGCTTCAATAGATGCTAACTTAAAAATGTATCCAGAGACTGCTTCAACTATCGGTTTCACCCCAGTCGCTCAACAGCAAGCCGGAAACCCACATCTTGGTGTTATCATTTCTTTAGTGTTCTGCAAGTGTTCTTTTTTTTTTTTTTTAAGAATTACCCCCTGACAGGCAGCTCCTTTAAAAGAATGTGACACTGACATTGGAAAGGCTCTGTGAATTGGCTCAAGATTGAGTGTATAGCAGGGCTTTCAAATATTAACATTATTCGGGTCAGCTCTGCAAGAATAGGTTTTGGCAGTGATTACAAACCTTGTTCAACCAGCTCTGTGGGTTGAGTGGGAACCTTTCCCTATCACAGTTTTCTCCTTATGGATCTCATTATAAGCTCGTGTACACACAGTTCTCTCAGAATTTTAAAGAACCCTGCAAGACTACCATGCTCTTTTTTGTGTTGATTTAATTTTTTTAAGAGCAAGACTGTTCAAGACTCTCTGGGCATGTCCCTGATTGACAGCCTTAGCAGAAGTTCTCAAACATTGCTGTGCATAAGAGTCACGTAAAGCGCTTATTAAAAACTCAGATTCCTCTGGGTCCATGCTCGTGATTCAGGTTAAGTAGACCTGGGAGTGGAGTCCTAGAATGTGCATTTCAATTAATATCCCAAGAGATCTTGAGGCATTAGACTATCACTTTGATGAGTTGTCTGTTTTGGAAGCCTTTGGCATTGAAAAAGCATTTTCCCAGAGCCCTTAGAAATCTCGCCTAATCCATGAGATAAGAGTGGTGCAGCCCAAGAGCACAGGGTTAACTAAAGCTGCAGCTTCTCTTTTTTTTTGTTAATTAACCAGGAACCACAGATGCTAATCATTCACTTGTGCAACTTTTTCCTGAACTCCTACTTTTCCAATGCTATCCTATTCTCACACCACCCTCATAATCTCAATGAATGAGTATGTGTGAGTGAAGATCTGTCTCTTATCCAGTCTTGGAATATGAACTCCAATATGTTATGGGCCAGACACTAACTATGTAGTCCTGGGAAGAACCCTATGTCTTTGTAAAGAGCCATCCTTCCAGACCGTGAGTGGTAACAGTAAACTGTGTGGCCAGTGGAGATGCTCATCTCAAAGTCCCAGTCTCTTTGTGAGCTTGGGTTTGCTCATCTTCTAAAAAAGAAGTAAATGGAAATCTTCTGATGCTTGTGATCATGTTAACTTAATAATGCAGTTTTATGCTCTCAAAGAGGGCGGAATAAAACACGCCAGCTCCTTTGAGGAAAAACTGCAACGTTTTGAAGGGGGTTCTGTGTCTTATTCTCCAATTTTATGAGAGTCACAGTAACCCTTGGCTATAAAGATAATAGGGAAATCGTAATAGGCACAATGGCATGTAATCAAACGGGACTGCACGCAATTCCAATGTGTTCTGTTGACTGCCATGCACCACCCTACAAGATAATTCCAGAACTGAGAGGGTCTGGCTCTTGAGCTGGTGGCGGCAGAGGAGGGGGTACTTAAAGTTTCCAGCAAGGAAAAAAGGGATGGTGTGGGACTGATAGTCTTTAGGAATCCATTTCTCTGGTCTATCTGGCAGGATTTGACGCCCTCCATGAAGCTCTGAGCTAGGAGATGGGCTAAACCTTTGCAGTCACTAAGTTTTTTGTGTTATTTATCTTGGGTCTCATAATAAAAAGCTCTGATGTTTAGCTGGCCATGATAGGCTTCTCTCCGGGCCCTTGATGCCTTGTGAGTAGGCCGTAACTAGAGATGGATCATGTTAGAACTGCTTTTGTTAGAAGATGGTGTTCCCATATTGCATGTACCCTGCCAGCCCGGTACCTCTGCTGTGAGCCACTTTCCTATGTAGATTGTGCCCTGGCTAGATACACCTGCTACTGGTCTCCAGCACCCGTGACATATGCATCAGAAAGCAGGTATTGGGGCTCCTGCTTTTACTAGCCACAGGGTCATACCCCAGCCAGTGTAGACACTCAGGCCAAGCTTGCAGAACATGAAAAAGGAAGCAGAACCAGTTTGGGATCTTAGCCTGAGCAGCTGACTCAAACGCCACTGCCAAGAAGAAAGGATCTGGCACCATTTTTGAGGTGTCTTGGCCAACTGGTATTTCCGAAGCCACAGTTTTCCTTTGAGCTCCCCCTCAAGATGTGCGTAGTCATTGGGCTTGTTTGGCTGCTGCTTGTTCTTGTTTACAAGCCAGTTCTCTTCCTTGAAAGGCAGCAAAATCTCTGGGGTTTCCATGTGGGCAGAGGGGACCAGTGGGCAGGAACGTGGGGAGGCCAGGCAGTATCAGGTAACCCTTTCCTGAAGTTGATCCCAAGCTCATCTAAGCCACTGTGTCCTCTTGGATTGTCTTCAACCAGGCACAATCCACAGTGCCAAGCCTCAGGATATCAAAGAACTGCTTGCAAAATACTCGCTTCTTCATAAGAAACAGAATGATTTGCCAAGAGGGCATCTCTGCCAATAAATCTCACATAGACTAAGATAAAACTGAAAAAAGTCCAAGGACCATGAGTCTATCCTTGGTGGAAGGAGCTATCATCACTTCAACAGTTCCCATTATCAGCCTACCAAAGGGACTTTGTTGGCTGCCATCAACCCCTAAGAACTCTCAGAAAAGACTAACAAAGTGAAAAATGACACCCAAGGAAAGAGCACACCTGGGAAGGAGGGTCAGGGAGAGGTCAGGTAAGACAGATTGAAAGCTGTCTATTGGTTCTAGCATTGCAGAAGACATTTTAGTGACCTTGGCAAAGAAAAGTTCCAGAAGTTTGAAGGAGAAGAGAGACCAAGCAGAGGTAGCTTGAGGGAAAGACTTTGGTATAGCTGAGGACAGAAAAGGTTCTAGGGAAGAGGGAAAGTGTAAGGACCTGAGTGAGACGCCACCAGAACATGGCCTCTCTGGGACACGGTAGGAGAAAGAATCCAAAGCCCAAGTAGAAGAATAGACTGTCTCTGGGGTCCCATTCTGTGAAACCACTTGGGTTTTTTTTTTAAGACTATCCATGTCTAGGCTTTGCCCTGATTTAATTAAATCTCTAGAGGTGGGGTCTGGATATGGTATTTTTATAAAGCACCCAGGCTCTTCTAATGGCAGCCCATAGTTGAGAAATGCTGGTTTAAACAACTGTCTTCCTCTTTTTTATGTGCAGACAGACAGCTGCTGTAATGGGGAAGAGATGTTGCCTTGCTAGACAGACAAGGACAGTGAGCAGTCACCAGCAGGAAGAGGTAAGGAAGTCAGTGGTTACCTTCACCTCCCCTAGCCAAGCTGCTTTGAATCCATGCATCCATTCATGTTTTGTATTTTTGGTAAAATACATACAAAATGACCATATTAATTTTTAAGCATACAGTCCAGTAGTAAGTATATTCACATTGTCATGTAGCCAATCTCCTCTTTTCATCTTGCAAATCTGAAACTCTGTACCCATTAAACAACCACGCCTCATTCTTCCTCCCTCCAGCCCCTGGCCACCACCATCCTGTTTTTTGTCTCTGAGTTTGACTTCTCTGGGGACCTCATGTAAGTAGAATCATATAGTGCTTGCCTTCTCATAACTGGCTTATTTCCCAGAGTATAATGTCCCAAAGGTCCATCTACATCGTAGCATGTCAGAATTTCCTTCCTTTTTAAGGCTGATAATCTGTTGTATGTGTATTCCACATTTTATTTAACCTTTCATTCATCAATGGACATTGGGTCACTTGCGATTTTTGGCTAATGTGAACAATGCTGCTATGAACAATAGTATACAAATAATTCTTCAAGATCCTGCTTTCAATTATCTTGGGTATATGGCCAGAAATAGAATTGCTGGACCGTATGGACCATATAGTGATCTTATGTGTAATTTTTTGAGGAAATGTCATACTATTTTTCTGTAGCCACTATTTTATAATCCCATGGATAGCACACAAGGGTTCCAATTTCTCCACATCCTTGCCAACACTTGCTATTTAAGAAAATTTTTAAAAATAGTAAGCATACTAATGGGTGTGAGATGGTTGCATCCATTCATTTATACTTTTGGCTTTTTTCCTAAACTTCCTGAGCCAGGCTATGATGGGTGCTGTTGGATTTTCCTTAGAAGATGAGAGGAATTGACATTGGACTTCAGCAATGCCTGGTTCTTTTTTTTTTTTTTTTTTGAGTGGAAGTTCCTGGTGTCTTGAAAATAAAAACTTAGAAATGATCACAAGTCATCTGCCACCAGGCTCACGTGCACACACAGCCTTGTCTAAAGTTGTCTCTCACTCTAAAGTCTTGAGAAATGTTGGGAGGGGAGGGTCCAAATTCTCCAAGCTTCTCATTTTATGTAGGGTGCAGACAGCTAGAAGCTAACGAAATATGCAGGGGCATGGACGAAGCTACCAGCCTCTTCCCTGCCCCCATCTATGGAAGATAGCATCTGGCAGGGAGAGAAAACTATGAGAGTGACTGCTGATGGGTGTGGGAGTAGAGTTTTTTTAAAAAAGTATATCAAGTGATCCATGAAAGAAACTGTGCTCAGTACTGATCTCATTTTGATAGCAATTCATGAGATAGATACTGTCTTTACAGATAAAAACCTGGGTCTATATATTCTGCCTAAGTTTATGCAACTAGTACATGGTAGAGCCAGGCTTTTGATCTGAGTCTGTCGGGATTTTGTATACCTAACCATGACTCAATTATGCTTTCTATAGACTGTCCAGGTTGGACTCAACGTCTCTTAGAATTTGAACTTAGATCCTATGAAATAGTCCTGGATCCATTAGAAAAAAAATCCTGTGTTATTTTGCATGACTTATTTTACCTAGCTGCTTGACATCTGCAACTGAATACACCTTAACTAGGAAGGAAAGCAGATAGGGTGATTAGTTGGTGATTTCACATCCAGATTCATGATGTAGGTAGAAAAAATTGATTTAAACCCTACATTTTTAGGTCTCTTTGAAAATCTTTTATTGGCCCTTAGAAATCTCAAAATGAAACCCTCCCCTGAGTCTAGTTCTGATATTTTCAGTAGAATGCCTACTCTGTAGCCATTTGGTATTTGTGATATAGTTGATTCTATGTGTCAACTTGCCTGGGCCGTGGGGTGCCCAGATTAAGCATTATTTCTGGGTGTGTCTATGAGGGTGTCTTTTGATAAGATTAATGTTTGAATTGATGGCGTCAGTGAAGTAGGTTACCCTCCCCAGTGTGGGTGGGTGGTATCCAGACTGTTGAGGACCTAACTAGAATAAAAGGCAGAGGAAGGAAGAATGTGCCATTTTTCTTCCTGCTTGAGCTGGGCCTTCTCCTGCTCTTGGAATGGGATTTACACCATTGACTCTGCTGGTCTTTGGACTTGGATTAAATTCCATCGCCTCTCCTGGGTCTCCAGCTCGCACGTGACAGACCTGGGACTTCTCAGGCATCACAGTTTCATGAGCCAATTACTCATAATATCTTCATATCTATATGTATATCTGTATATCTCTTATTAGCTATGTTTCCCTGGAGAGCCCTGAATAATACGAGGATCTAAAGAGACATTTTCAAAAGTAACTGTAGAATGAGTGGTTTGTAAAATAAACCCGTATCTGCAAAGAGCTTAGAATTAAAGAACTATATGGGGAAACCCTATCTGAGTCTCCACTTCAGTGAGCAGGGCCAATTTGGTGAAGAAAATGGAGGGAAAAAAATTAAGTTTGTTATGAACATTCTCATACCCAAGAGGTATTCTAGAGTGTGTCAGCACAATGCTTATAGAAACTGGAACCCCAGTGTGAATTCAGGATTTAACTTTACATGCTGGGAGATGTGATTGGCCTCACCTTTCTCAATACTCTTACTTTCATTACAAGGAAGCCTAGAGAGGGGAGAGGGCCTTCCTTGTATTATACAATGCTCTCCAGTTCGAGGAAGATCTGATCTGGGTTTTTGTAGTGTATTCTTCACAGTAAGAATTGGGGAGGTGTAGAGCAAGTCAGGCTCAAGCATTAACTGGAGATTTTTTTCTCCATTTCCTCTTTAGAAGAGGGAGGTTGTGAGAACAAGATATCACAGCATGGCTCCCATATCATCATTTTGCATTTTCTCCACTCAGCACTTGATCTTTTTGTTGTTTTTCCCCTGTGCCCCCAACCCCCACAGTGGTCGAATCACGTTCTTCTAGGCCAGCCCTCTCCTCGTCTGGCCTCAGGCCTCCTGATCACACCAAGTCCCTTTTATCCACTAGGGGATCACCCACTTGCAATCAACATTCCCTCCTCTGGCTCACTTACTCAATTCTTCATTTATGTATTTATCAGATATTTGTTGAGCACCTACTATACGCCAGGCACTATGTGAAAACTGGAGGTACGGCAGTGACCGAAAGACATAGTCCCTCTCCCTGTGTACATTACAGCCCTGCAGGGTGGACAGAGCTTAAATAGCAACAGAAATAACCTTATTTCTACAGAAGTGCAGAGAATTTATGAAGATTGCTCATCTGGCCAAAAAAAAAAAAAAAAAAAAAGTGCAATGAAGGAAACTTAAGCCATGAAGGCGCATCATGGGATCGTGGAAGGTAGGATGGAGTAATGTGTAAGCTGGAGATGGTGGAATGAGTCAGAATTCAGAGAAATTGATCATTGGAGGGTTGAAGAGTGATCCACAAAGAGCATGTGGGGAAAATGTGCAAAGGTAAAACGAAATCGAGGACCCACTGTTCAAGGTAAGGCTGCACCATGTCATGGCTTCCAGTCTTTACAAATCCCTAGTTGGGGTTATCTTCTTATTTTCCTTTTAGTTCTCGAAAGTTTAATTAAAAGGGAACACCTCCCATATGCATAGAATGCAGAATTTACCCTCAACCCCTGTTGTGTGGGGAAATGCATGATCTCCCATTAGACCGTGTGTGTAGGAGAGAACGTGATCTTGATGTTGTAGATCTTTTATTTCCCACAGCTGTAGCAGTGAGTTTCACATGGCAGGCTCTGAACATGCACTTGATGAATTAATAAACAAATCAATAAACAATTTATTGAATCAGTTCTCCTAGAAATTATTTCTGGAAGATATATTGTTAAGAGAACCATTTTTTAAATAAATGAATGAGACTTATCCTTACCATTTTCCCAGTGTTAATCATTCTGGGATGATTTCTCCTCCCAAAAAACCTATATTTCCTTTCTGATTCCAAATCAGCAGCTAGAATCTTAGTGCTCTGTTGCCTTAGAGGGTTTTGCACACAGCAGGCAGAGCTAATGGTATCAAAGGCTACTCCTGCCTATTGTAAGAGCTGAGTTTAATAACAGAGTATGCCAGGGGCCCCTGAGGAAGAGGGGAGAGGAGAAAGGGAAATGTCACCCACAGAAGCGCTGGGTCGCATGAGGACCAGAGTTTCACCCGCTGCACAGACGCAGGGCCCAGGGTGACATGGCCTCAGAGGTGCCTGAAACTGAGATAAATGTCCAGCAGTGGCTGGATTCAGAGCCCCATGTGCAGAGTGGAAACGGGAGAGGCAGAGAACAAAAGCAGACCATAGGGATCAGGAGGAGAGAATTCTTAGCAGTTACCCAGGGGCACCCCAGATTGGAGGGTGTCCCTGGTGCTTGACTAGGGTTTTGCCCCAATTTAGGATGGGATTTCCCACCAACCAGTGTACATGGAGGCGCAGAGTTAGACTAAAGTTGACATAAGAAAGTAAAGAAAAGCCTTATTTCTCATATATACTCACTACTGTGACCTATCAACAGCGCTGTGGGTAATTATTAACTGATAGATGTAGCCATTTGAGAAAGGAATGTTATTCAATATTGGATAGATAGGGGATCTTGTGGCCTCAAGGCCACATGCGGCCCTCCCGATCCCTGAATGTGGCCGCTTGACCGAATCCAAACTTCATAGATCAAATCCCTTTGTTAAAAGGATTTGTTCTATAAACTTTGGATTCAGTGAAAAGGCCACACTCAAGGACCCAAAAGGCCACGAGTGGCTCTTCCCCACGCCTGCCAGAGTCCTATTTCCTGAATGATTTTAACATCCTGTGGGGACGATTCCTGGACTGACTTGAGATCCATGTCTACAGCATGGGGCCTTTGCCCACCTCCAGAGCACGTTGATACTTTTGCATCTTTGTCATGTTGGCGTCCTCCATTGCTGCTCCCTGCCCTTCCCCTAGGAGTAGGAATTCATGAACTTATAGACGTCCTCTGACTCTACATTTAACAGTAGATGAAATGTCAAAAACGTTGACTTGCTCCTGCTAATTTTAAAACACTGGTGGTAGCCCCTGTCAAATGAAGTTAAGTGGCTATGCTGCAGTTGACCACTAGTGGTCACTGTTTCTCATTCGTGGGTGCTCACTACCTATCAAAGACAGGACTAGGGATAGAAAAATGATTTAAGACCCGTTCCCCATTGATGGGTGACATAAGATATGAACATATAAATTGACACAACATGGGACAAATAGAATGAAAGCAGAGTATCACAGAGCACAGACGATGGGGATTCTACCCCATCTCTACCATTGCAGGGAAGTCACAAAAGGCTCTTAAAGGAAGCAGTGTTTGAGCTGGGTCTTGAAATAAAACCTATAGGTTGGCAGCAGAGGGGAGAGGGGCCACTACAGCCTAGGCTGCAGGGGCCCTCAAACTTTGTAAACAGGGGGCCAGTTCACTGTCCCTCAGACTGTTGGAGGGTTGTTGGAGAGTGTGGCACACATTCCACACATGTACACTGTGGGCCCAGGACGAGTTGGCTGCTAAGCAGGACAGGCAGCAGTGGCACAAACACCCTGGGGCCGGATAAATGTCCTTGGCGGGCCGCAGTTTGAGGATGCCTGGCCTAGGAAATGGTATGAATATCAGAACTTGCAGAAGGGAAGTAGTTTGGAGAAAGATCCAGAGAGAGGGAGACTGGAGAGGGAATTTTTTTTCTTTTAGAATGACACTGTAGAGCTTGGATGAAAACTGTAGTGTGATAATAGTCCCATTTACTGAGCTGCTCAATGTGCCAGGTGCCAAGATGTCATAAGGACAGGGCATATCCTCATTTTAAAAATGAGGAGAGTGAGACTCAGAAATACCTGAAGTACTACTTGGAGCCAGGAGTCTTCTCTCCACGTCTGTCTGAGTCCTGTCACCACACCCTGCTTTAAGGAACTTTAGAAACCACTTGGCCTCGTGGTTTTAAAATTGTGTTCCAAAGGATGCTTAGCTGTAATGGAATTTCACAAACAATAAATACTTGCTAAAACACAATAATTGATCTTTTCAGGCTTATAAGAAAAGAGTTTTGATGCTAAAAACAAATTATACAGGAAAAAAACCATTGATTTTGTCCAATACTCTCTTTTAGAAATGATTGTTGTGGTTTGAATGTGTCCCCTGGTGCTTACGTGTTGGAAACTTAATCCAAGATGCAACAGCATTGAGAGGCAGAACCTTTGATGGGTGCTTAGTTCACGAGGATCTTGCCCTCATGAATGGATTAATGTCACTGTCATGGATGTAGGTTTGTTATAAAAGCAAGGTTGACCCTGTCTTGCTGTCATGCAACCTCTAAATGTGACGCCTTCTGCCATGCTATGACACAGCAAGAATGGCCTCACCAGATGCAGCCCCTTATCCTTGGACGTCCCAGCCTCCCGAACTGTGAGTCAAACTTCTGTTGTTTCTAAGTTATCCAGACTGTGGAATTCTGTTATAGCAGCACAAAATAGGCTAAAACAATGTTTTGTTTTGTTTTGTTTTGTTTCTGGCTGTATAAAATTATAAATTTCTAATAGGAAATCTGGGAAGGATTCAAAATAGAAGAAAAAAAACATCACCTCTATTCCTACCACTAGTGAACTACTAATAAATACATTGTTAATATTTAATATTTTTGCCATGAATATATATTACATAGTTTTGATGTAAATGCCTAAAAATACACAAATGATTAAAACTTATATGCTATGTCTAATAATTACACAAATATTAGAAATATCCCTTTTTATACTGAGACTAAAATCCACTGAACAATAAGCATTGAAAAATTTATTCTGCAGAATGCTTGTCAATGCCATTAGCTTAAGACCAATAACATCAAGTCATTTTTTTTGGCAATAACGGAATTCAATTATTAAAGTGTCATTAAAGGCTACATAAAAGATAGGTTTAGCACAAGTGACATAATTTTGATACGTCTGTCCATTGTACCAAAGTCTTAATTTTAAAAGTAGAATAAAATATTAAATAGGATTTCTTTGTTTTTCAAAAAGTATTCTAGACACTGTAATGTTTTCAGTTCATGGAATAAAAATCTAAGCTTGATGTTTATGTACTCTATCTAATATCCTTTAATCTCAAAGAGTTCTGAATTTTAGGATCAAGCAACTACAACTAAATTAAAAAGGAAAAAATTCTCAGTATTTTACACTGACACTTAAGATTCTGAATAAATATTAAACATCAAAAGCATCCTTTGGTAATAATTGTAGCTAATCCAAGAGGACTTTAAAACAAATAAGATTAGAAAGTGGTTAGGATATAAACGTCTTGTAAGAAGCTTTTTGGAATGTTAACTGTCACATCGACTCATATGTTCCTGACCTTTTACCCTTGACACCTTAGGGTCCTCAGTGATCCTCAGTTTCTGGTATCAACGCTCATATGGTGTCCCCTTCTCTTTGGCGTGGTTGGACCTGCAATTTCCTTGTAACCGGTAACAAACGGGATGCCACTCCATGATTGCCAAATACCATGTGAGCATGGAGGGGGATCCTGCCACAGTTGAGCCTTCAGGGCAAACCTCAGCCCCGGCTGACACTTGGATTGCAGCCGGTGACACACCCAGACGTAGGGGACCCAGTTGAGCTGTGCCTGGACTTCTGATCCACAGAAACTGAGATAATCCAGGTGTCTTGTTTTAAGTGACTGTGTTGTTCTGTTATGCAGACAGAGAGAACGAAGATGCCTATTTCCACAGTGATTCACCCCTAGTAACCCACAAGGTAGCTGTGAAATTCACCTCCCCCCAAGGGCTCTTGATACCAGCTCCCCATTTCCATCAGCCTCTTCTATGCTCGAAAATGTCACTTTAAGAAACAAAATGCCACGTTGTTATCTCAAGCTCTACCAGTGTTTGCATTTGGCTCAAATCAACAGCAACAACAAAAAATGATGAAAACAATAAAAATAATCTCATGGAGATAGACGCTTACTGGTTTTACTTAATCAAAACTCCAGTGATAGGCAGCCAGGGCTCGTAGGGGATCTAGTATACGTTCAGAGCCCAGGATCCTTCATCTTCCTTCTGTGAAAGGCAAACTTTTGAAATGACTAATAAAATAGATCCATATCTAATGGGAATGACATGATACAGTAAATAATGGAAACAGTGAACTGCAAAATTATATATATAAATCCAAATTATGTTATAAAGAAGCAAAATAACAGATAATCTGTTATCTCTAGTTGGAGAGATTGCCTTTTTGGTACTCTTAGGTATTTTTTACAGTTTTAATTTTCATATAATGACTTCTATAAGAGGAAAAATACTTTGAGAGTCACACATAAAATTTATTTTTTGTTTTATCATTTTTTAAGTTTTTTAATCACTTCATAATTTTTTTTTTATTTCAGAATATTACAGGCTACAAATGCATTGGTCATATAAATTGCCTTTGCACTGCCAGAGTCAGAGGTATAAGCGTGCCCATCCCCCAGAGAGCACAAGTCGTGCCTGTTAGGTGTGAATATATCCATCCCCTCCTCCCCACTCCCACCTGCCCCATCCCTGATGAATGTTACTTCCATATGTGCACATAAGTGTTGATCAATTAGTACCAATTTAATGGTGAGTACATGTGGCATTTGTTTTCCAGTCTTGTGATACTTCACTTAGAAGCATGGGCTCTAGTTCTATCCAGGATAATATGAGAGCTATTAGTTCACCATTTTTTTGTGTGTGGCTGAGTAGAACTCCATGGCATACATATAGCACATTTTATTAATCCACTTATGCATTGATAGGCACTTGGGTTGTGCCATCTTTGCAATTGTGAATTGTGCTGCTATAAACATTTGAATACAGATGTCTTTTTTTTTATATTGATAGAATGTGTTTCCTTTGGGTAAATCCTGAGTAGTGGGATTGCTGGATCAAATGGTAGCTCTACGTGTAGCTCTTTGAGGTATCTCCATACTCATTTCCATAAAAGTTGTACTAGCTTGCAATCCCCCCAGCAGTGTATGAGTGTTCCCATCTCTCCACAGCCATGCCAACATTTGTTGTTTGGGGACTTTTTGATAAAAGCCATTCTCATTGGATTCAAGTGATACCTCATTGTAGTTTTGAGTTGCATTTCCCTGATGATTAGAGATGTTGAGCGTTTTTTCATGTTACTTGGCCATTCATCTATCTTCTTTTGAAAAGTTTCTGTTCATGTCCTTTGCCCACTTTTTAATGAGGTCGATTTTTTTCTTGCTGAGTTGCTTGAATTCTTTATAGATTCTAGTTATCAGCCCTTTGTTGGATGTATAGCATACAAATATTTTCCCCCCATTCTGTTGGTTGTCTGTTTGCTCTAGTGATAGTTTCTTTGGTTGTACAGAAGCTTTTTAATTTGATCAGGTCTCATTTAGTTATTTTTGGTGGTGTTATGATTGCTTTTAGGGTGGTCTTCATAAATTTTTTGCCTAGGCTGACATCTATAAGAGTTTTTCCAACATTTTCTTCTAGAATTCTTATGGTTTCATGCCTTAGGTTTAAGTCCATTATCCACCATGAGTTGATTTTTGTGAGAGCTGTGGGTCCTGTTTCAGTCTTCTACATGTGCTACAATTTTCCAAGCACCACTTATTGAACAAGGATTATTTTCCCCTGGGTATGTTTTAATCTGCTTTGTCAAAGATCAGATGGCAATATGAAGATGATTTTACATCTGGGTTCTCTGTTCTGTTCCACTGGTCAAAGACAACCATAAATTCAGAACAATTGACATTTTCTCTCTGATGGAACTGTGGTAATTATGGCAATGTCACTGATACAGATGATGTATACAACTAGTCCTTTCTTTGTAGGAGCTGCCTTTTCAGCTGAATATTCTATTTAAACTCTGAGAAAACAGTTTTGAGGTGGAGTCCCAATTGATTCAAGAACTGGTGATAAGTACCATTGGTACGTATTACAGAAGGGGTGAGCCTGTGATTCTATTTATTTCAAAGTTAAATGATATTTAATTTTTTTCTGAGAATATTTAGGCTTGAAGGGGCTTTAGGGAGAATGCAAAAATCAAAATGTAGCAGATGATTTCCTTTACGATAGGCAATCATCTGAGTCCTTTGTATCTCCCACACTGCGCTGTAAAAAGAAGATTAGATTACAAATAAGCACATGGGATCCCATTGTAACAGGCAGTTAGTTGCTCAGTAGTTACAAGCCCAATTGATGTAGACATACCTGGATTTCTCATGGCACCTACGAGCTATGTGACCCTGGGCATTACTGAATTGTACAGTGAGAAGTTGGCTAGGTTTAATTGACATCACATGAGAAAATACAAAGTTACTTAGCACAGTGCCTAGGCATAAAGGACAATGCATATTAATATGCATTGTTATAATTATTGTTGAGAGTGGCTAGGTCTTTGAAAAGAGGGAAGATGACAGCATGAAATGGATGTGGGAGAAGCTAGGTCAAGAAGGAGCTCATCATTGTGGCACCTCATGTAACAGCCAGAGATGGTCCCAAAGGAGCAGGCTGGGTGCCAAGGAGAAGCAGCACCCACTGTCCTGGGAGTACTGGTCACAGCAAATCTGGATCCAGTCCTGAAGCAGTGGGACAGGTTATATTATAGTGGGACTAGAGCAGACTTCAGGAGCTGCTAATTGGAGCTGGGCCAGGAAGTAAGGGAGCAATTCCAGGAACAAGGACAAAGCCAGGGAGTTAGAGGTATCCAGTTACAGAAGGATTCGGACCATTTGCTGAATAGGTGTTGGGCCATTTTTTCTAGTTATCTGCTAACCAAGTTTCTAGTACTCAAGTCTGTAAATGATGCCCAAGTGATCTCTTCCAGGGCATGGCGAGGGTTTCCCAAGCAGGAGCCTGCAGGGAGCATCAGTTGAGCACTCTGTGGTCCTGAGCCCATGCCCTCCTTTGCTTCTCTGCCTCCATGAACCCTCAGCTTGAAGGTTACCACCTTCAGTCCAACTCCTCCCTCCTCTCTTTGAAGATTCTGGTGTGTGGTTCCAGTTAGTCTCACCATAGAGCTCACGAGACACAGGCCAATTCCCTTCCTTGACAGTTGATACAAACCCAGCTGCTCCATGATGGGTTATTAAAGAAGAAGCCTGGAATTTTCTGGGAATATTTGCCTTTATATTTCCACTGGTGTTCCTGACATTCATTTAGGATGATCCTACCCTGTTTGTCCCAAATGTCATATCCAATTGGGGCTCCATGAGACCGATCATCCCAATTTCTTCCTCTTCTAATTTCTCTTTCCACCAGCAGCTTAACCCCTTATACTATTTGCAGGTATGCTGTCCGCTTTGAGATCTTAGGTTAGGTTTTAACTTCTTTTGCCTCCTATAAAATGGAACACTTTGTTTGTTCCTTCGGTCATATATTCACTAGCAATTTATCAAGAGGCTGCATTTAGCAGGGGCTCTTCAAAGGACCTGACTTAATAACTCCTACCACTCAACGCCAGGGATTGCAATATATGCTGCTGATTAAAATTCCCCACTTGCACCTACTTCTCAGGTAAGAGCTTTATTTATTCCTTTAACAAATATTCTTCTTTTTGTTTGAAAACATCTATTTATGCATGCCTTAAATCTTTTATACTTTTGGATCCTTGTGAGCGCAAATAAGGTTCTTAAAGAGCCTATATTTTCGATGAATCCTAGTTTCAGTCTGGACTGAAACAGTTACCGCTGAACCAACTGGAAAGAAAAAAATCCTGATTGAACACCGAAGTCTTTCTTTTCTGCAAGGTGAAATCCTTTGACCTAGATTCTGTTCCTTGAAAGGCTCAGTTACTGCTGGCGATTCTAAGAAAATCGGTTAAATATCGACACAAACAGTCAAATTCATGAACTGTGTTAGATTATTCTAAAAATCTACCAGACAGAAACTTCTCCCTTTTATCTGCCGTCATTGTTACTTTCAGAGCAGCTCTCTCCATAGCAACTGGAAACTTCTCTGGGCTGAAATAATCCTCTCGAAGTCCCAGTGTACAGTCAAGGAATTTTAAAAACAGGGTACTTTGTCAGTGTGCAATGCTCTCTGAGATTTAAAAGCCTGTGGAGCTCCAGATATATTATTTTTCTGTCTTCCGAAGGTAAGCACTGCGTTTAGAAATGTTTGTACCATCCTCGGTCATTTTAAAAAATGCTAACATAAGAATCTTAAACTCTTAAAAAAAAAAAAAAAAAAGAAAGAAAGAAAGAAAACTATAAAAGTAATCCTAGCATCATTACTAGCACACGGTCATTACCAGCTCATCTCTCATCCAGGATCAAACATGAGATGAGATGCTGTTAGCATTTTGCATTCCTTAAGCAATCAGTGGAAAATACTATTATTATTTTTTCCAGAAAGTTGATTGGCTCTAAAGTTCTCCCCAACCTTCTGTGACCACTGAGTGGATTTATCATGTTCTTGAGGTCTCAAAACTCTCTTGTTTTTCTAAGCTACTTCACACTCCAGAACCTTGACTCTTAATAAACTAAAAAAATTACCAGTGTTTCCTGAACATTAGTCTTTTCTTCCAATACTTGTCTAAAACCTTCTAACTCAACATTATATTGGTAATTTATTAGAATTTATTTTATCTTTATTTTTGTCTAGGGATGAGGACCATGAATCACTTGGAATTCTCTATGATAGGATAAAAAGTTGTTTCCCATCCTGGGTGCTATAACTTGTACCACCTGCAGATAAATGGAGACACTTAATCTTCCTAATTTTTTTGAGGCAATGTTTAGTTCGGGGAGAGGCAAACTAACAGGGTTTCTGGTCTGTCTTGTGCGGTTTGAAAGTCTACAGCCATGGTAGTTTCCTGCCATTGTTTGGGGTTATAAATTACCTACAGCCCCCCTGTTGTTTAGGAACAGCTTGTCATTGCAAATCAGCTTAGCCACCCAGTTAATGAATCCTTTCAAACATGTTGCAGGCACAATAATTGAAGGCTTTATTTTTCCCCTCCAACACAGAAATTTCTTTGGTTGCAACTTTATCCCGTTAACGGCAACACGGACCCATCTCCATCCAAGACAGACTCAAGGTAAAGGAAGCGTGGAAATGTGCTACTGGACAAAGCTTTCAGTATCTTGGGTGCCGTTGTTCTTTCTACTCAGCCTTGTTCCCTCTACTGAGACAGACAGACCCTCAGCCCAGGACAGCGGCGGCTCTGGGAGTCCAGGCCAACTGGCAGACGTACTACGGGTTCTCGCTGCCGGAAATCACCCACCCCTCAACCTCTCAAGAAGCCTCATCAGAACATTGTTGGAGAAAACTGGGTGCCCACGGAGGAAAAATGGAATGCACGGAGATTGCAGTCTGGTTAGTGCAATAGCACGGGGTCAGGTACCAGGGCATGTTCAAATGAGAGCAATGGATTCTGTAGTCATTGACTTCAGTAAAAGCCAAATCAAATGCAAATCTTCCAGTATCCAAGTGGGCAATGCATTCTGGCAAAACATCTTCCATATTTGAGTTAACAAATCATTTGTCATTCTGCATATAGCGCTTAAAGATAGAGGAATTTTATATGTTTGTTTGTTCAAAGGATAATGTTTACATAAGCTAAGGCTTTCTGGAACCCTTCTGCATATTTAAGGGTATTTATTTGTGAGTGTGAAATTTTAGTCTTCTCTCCTTTCTGACTTACTAATCTTTTATTTTTTTTCATTTTTTGAGCCTGCAGTGAACTTGCACATGAATAGATAGATGCTATTTATTATTATTATTATTTTGTAGCACTGTGATAGCAGTCTGATATTTCCCTAACATTGAACTTTTGAGTACTTTCTCTTGGATGTCAATTGGTATTTTGTAATATTTTCCATAGTTATTTTTCGGTAGTTAATGATTGGATATTTGCATAGATATTTTTGGGTAGTTAATAATTGGATAATCCTCTTCATAATGAGGAATCTGAGCTGGGGAAGACAAATGCTGCAGGTAGAACTGAAATTAGCCCAAAAGCTCCTGAGGCCCAATTCACAGCCTCGTCCCAGTCTGCAGAGTGAATCTCGACCCTGAATGCACATCGAGAATCAGCTGGGCAAGTTTCCCAACATACCCATGTTGTGGCTTCATCTTCCAGAGATTGAGATTTCACTTGCCTAGGATAGACTTTTTAAAAATCTCTCCAGGTCACTTGAATGGGACATCAGTGGGAGCTGAGATGTCTCCATTAGGGTGAGTGGGTAGCACAGTGGGGGACAAGGAGCAGAGCAGGAGGTGACAGCCTGTGTGTTGAAATGACTGCAGACAAAATCAGACAAAAACGCTCTTCACCGTCCCTTTCCTGCCCAACCAGATATTCTTTTAGGATGGACCCACAAATGCATAAATAGAAACACAAATAAATAAATAAAAGCTGATAACTGCCTCCAAAATACATGCTGGCAGACTGACTTTCTCCATCACGCATTGTCAGGGGTGGGTGGGACATTTCCTGGCCAAGTATTTTGCTTTTGTTTTTTTCCCTGGTGACAGAAAAGGTCTTGCTCATAGAATTTCCTCTGCTCTGTGCTAACGATAAATGATTCAATAATAATTAAAATCCCTAGTGGCTCCCGGGGGAAAATGTGTTATAATAGGCAACTCATCTGTGATGACATTAATATATATAGATGGCAACATAAGACATCCCACTGGAAATAACCAGGAGTCATATCTTATTAATGTCCTCTGAGAGTTTGCTTCAGGGGAATGTTCTCCTTTAATAACGTGAAGTGCCTTATTAAGGCTGGTCGAGTATTAGTTTTTGCTTGGGGGGATGTAAACATGCAAAATTGTTCTCCCTTCTCAGGGCTGGGGAAAAGATAGTTTTGCATTTATTGTTTTTTGTGTGACTCTGTCAGGAATTTGTCCAATTTGGCTTTCATTTGAATTAGTTCCATTCCTAGGACTTGAAAAACATCGTCTTTTATAGCTTCACTGTCTTGCTGCTGGTATTTTCGTTCATGAAAATTCAGCAGAAACAAAGAGTTCTCTTGATTTCACAAACACCTAAGGTTCTGGTGCAAACCACATGGCTTCAGCTTGTTGTCGCGACTCTTTTGTCATTTTAGGGGCTTGGCTGACAGGCAGAGTTCACGCCGGAAATTTTGTGGTAAACAGAAGGCAAGGGAGTGTGTTCATATTCCTAAATATCTGGGGGGGGGGAAGGAGGAAATGTGGGTATCTTGAATTTGTGAGAAGGAAAAAAATTGTTTCCAGTTTTAGGTCTAGGTAAAAACCAGATTTTTAGAAAAGTCAATTTGAAGTATCTGAGAGCATCACGTGCATTTAAAAATAAATCCATATGGGCTGCAGCCTTTGAAAATGGATAGTTCTTGCCGGACCCTGAATTTTTCTTTAACAAGAAGGGTTAGGATGTAGTTTTAATGAACTTAATGAGGGATTAAGTAACTCCAAAAGGATCAATTCCACTTCAGTAAGGATGAGAACCACGACCTTACACGGGTTCCTGAAAGGAAAAGAGCTGTGTTCTGGCACCTTCTAGCGTTGGGACGTGCTGAGACTTGGCTTCCCCATCCGGAAGACTGAGGCGATGAGTCCCTCAGGGAGAGGTCTGTGAGGACCTGTGAGGACATATATACATAGGTTCAGACATAGGGGACTCAGTTTCCCTCTGTTCTCTGAAATTCCCTGTCCCTCATGGCAGTGACTGAGCCCTTCTCTTTGAGACAGAGTCTCACTCTGTTGTCCAGGCTAGAATGCCGTGGCATCAGCTTAGCTCATAGCAACCTCAAATTCCTGGGCTCAAGCCATCCTCCTGCCTCAGCCTCCCAAGTAGCTAGGACTACAGGCATGTGGCACCATGCCCGGCTAATTTTTTTCTACATATTTTTAGTTGTCCTCCTAATTTCTATTTTTAGTAGAGACGGGGTCTCGCACTCTTGCCCAGGCTGGTTTTGAACTCCAGACCTTGAGCGATCCTCCTGCCTCGGCCTTTCAGAGTGCTAGGATTAAAGGCATGAGCCACTGCGCCCAGCCAAGACTTTTCTTTTTATCAGTCAGAAAAGCTGCCAAATCTAGCGCAGACCCTGCAAAGCCGGGTGCCTGCCCGCAGTAGGGACATCCTTCCAGCTCTTTGGTACAAAAATGAAGAAAGAAAACTTAGCTCTTGTATTTTACAGTCCATTGTTAGCCCCCCCTTCCCAACAAAAGACCTTACAAAAATCTAAGAACTTAAAAAGAGGGCAGCGCATTTGCCCACTCTGCAAAATCAAATGTTAAACATCTTTGGTTCTATTGATAAAACCCTTGAAGTTTATCCTGCAGGTCTGACAGCCGTCTTATTAACGTCGGAGAAGACAGCTCTCATAGCATGCTTTTTGTCACCCAAGTTCTCACCTGGCATAAGCATTAGCAAAGCTGAATTCAGTAGCTGGGAAGCCATGTGATTTGGCCACAGGGTGTGACAGACAATTGCTCCCAAGTATCTGGGTTGCCTATTTAGTTTGTAAGGAGGGCCTTGAATTTTAATCAGTTTTTTCTCAAAGTGTATTTCCTTATGAAGTCTTTAAAACTAATTCCCAGAATCTGTGGGATTTTCCCCCCTTAAACCTTGTGCCTCCACCTGACAAGATTAAAAGGAAATCAATGGATTATTCTTGAATGAGTCCATTCTTCTTTAACAAAGAATTACTTCACCAGAAACTGCAGCCTTGGACAGATCTCGATGCCTATGGGGTTGACCAGATTTGCAAAATTTTGCTAAACATCCTCTCCCAAACACAACTGAGCCAACTGTTAAAAAAAACTCTAACAATAAAAATAAATGTAGTGGAGATGAACTGAAAATTCTAACCTATTCCCCACCCTTCCCACCCAAAAACCTCCATGTGCATTTTATCATATCTGTGCCCAGGAGAAGAATTCATATTTTCTCATGTTGGTTTTTCTGAGGCTTCCTACCATGTTCTTTCCCCAAGCCACTGCCTTCGATATTAAGGTAACTTCTCTAATAAAAAGTTCAAATACCTTAAAAGGGAGCAAAGTTTCCAGCCACAGGCATGTGATTCACAGTTGAGCTTTTTGTGTTTTGGCCACTGTTCTTCCTCCCTGCCCAGCCCTTGAAAATACATCAATATAAACCCATTCCACCCTCTGATTGGGTCATGTTCTCGTTCTGATTAATAGTAGAGGCTGACCAATCCCTCAGTCGTCCACGTGACCTCTCTTCCCACCACAATGAAGGGGGGAGCAAGTTGCTGGTTGAAGGGGTTGCACGTCAAAGATGATAGGTGGGTCCACAGCCTGTGCTCTCCCTGGAACAAAAGAAAGGACTAAGAGAATAAGGCGTATCCATGCAAGAAATAAGACTGAGACAGCTCACGACCAGTAGCTGTGTGGCTTTAGGCTCTACCCTCACTTACACTTGGTTTTCATATATCGTAGGGTACACTTTTCTCATAGAATGAAAGCATAACTCATGTTTGATTCTGCGTGGAAACCTTGCATACTGCACACAAATGTACCCATGAATTCATGATGCATTAAATAATTGGGTCATTGGTATTCTAGATGCTTTATATTATGTGGAAATACTTGGTGGATGATTACAGATTCTGGGGACATTTTGTTTTTCCATTTATCATGATGAAATAGAGTTCCTGCTATCAAAAAAAAATTCATTATCCTACACCTTTACAGAACTGATTAGGTTATACGGTGAGGGATGCCTAGATATATCAGGTGCTTAGCACGGTCCTGGGTGCTTGGCAGCCAATAAATGGTGGCTAATACTACCGAAAGTTTGGTTTCAGGAGGATACTTGGTACAAAGAATGGCTGTATTACATACTGGTTTTAACTCATTCACCTCTTTGGGTCTTGGCGTGAGCTTTGCCAATAGCTACCAATGCATGGACTTGGGTGGGTTACTCAGGGAACAGAAAAGGGCCACTGTGGTTTTGGAGGAAGAGCTAAATATCCACGTTGAGGGTTGATCTTATTGGACCTGTGCAAGTCCTCTGTTTGCTGAGTTCTTGACTCCCCTGCAGTTGAGTTGAGGCAAGATTAAAGTCCCTGTGGCTTTGTAAAGAATGTGATTATGTTTTGCTTTGGAGATGAATGACATTTGTTTCTTCCTGACTCAGATGGTACGTACCAGATATTACACAGCAAACATGGAATTAGAAACCCCAAAATGTCAGAGAAGACTAGACTGAAATATATGGTAGTAGGTTGTCCCCACAGTGGGACAAATCCCTCTGGGACTCAGGACAGGAATTCCCCAATGCCTTTACTCTGAAGCTGTGGTTGCTGTGTCATGTGGTGGCTTCTCAGATCTTGTGAGAGTTCTCAGGAGCTGCCCAACTGTCTCTGAAGAAAGGCAGCTTCTGTCTTGCTGACAGAACTTTCCATCCACTATTCCTGTGTCTTTTTCTCATTGTCCCACAATGTTAACCCCAAACTCTTATGGCATGTAAACATCTCAGATTATAGGTTCCACGCATCTGTCTGTAGTTTGTGAAAGAAATAAGTCATCATAGCATAGGGGAGGTAAGAATTTTCTTCTACCCTCTTAAGTTCTGTCTCTGGGGCCTATGAACTAAACTGACAAAAGACAAGTTGACAGGAGAAAAAAACACACAAATTTTATTTGATGTTAATATTTTTATTTGGCATTGAGGGCTTCATAGGAAAAGTGAAAACCCAAAAGAAGCAGCTAGACCCAGGGGCTTATATACCATTTTAACAGAGAGCAATAAATTGTGGAGATGTGACAAGAATAAGGAGGAGTTTGGGCTGGGATGGTAAATTGTGGGAAAGTGACCAGGAAATATATGAGGGATAGGAATGGATGATAAGGGTTGTTTTAGTAAGGTTGGTTTGTACAGATGTATCTCAGGATTAACTCCCTGTTTCCAATGATAAGAGTGTTTTCCTCTTGCTGGTACAGTGAGGAAACACCCTTCTCATGGGAATTATGCCTTGCTTTTAGGTAGAAAGGGGGAGGGTAGAGAGCCCTTTCTGCACTTGCTGTTTCTCGATTGCCTTCAGCTCAAAATAATCAACGTGCCAAAGTGGCGGTTTTGGTGGTGGCATGTTCTGGTTCTCTTGAACTAAAACATTTTTTACCAATTCTAGGCAGGATAGAAAAGGGACAGATGACACTCGTTCCTTGAGTTTGAGCTGTATGCTGAGGGTAGAACTGTGTACAAACCCAAACTAGGCAAAACCCAGCCTTAATGGGCCACATGTTCTCATGAGGGGGAGAGGAAATAAACAAGTAAAGTACTTTTAGAATATTAGTACCATTATGAAAAATTTAAAATGGTGTGTTCTAGAGCTGTACTGTCCAACACAGTAGCCACTAGCTGCATACAGCACTTAAGTACTTGATGCATGAGTCATCCAAATTGAGATGTGCTGATAACTATAAAATACACACCAGATTTTGAGGCCTTCATTCAACAAAAAAATATATCTAATTAGTGATTTTCTTTTAAAGGAAATGATCTTATCTTGGAGATAGAAGGGCAAATAAAATATTAAAATTAATTTTACCTGTTTCTTTATAGTTTTCACCGCTACACCTGGCTGATTAAAAACAAAATGTAGGCTGGGTGCAGTGGCTCACACCTGTAATCCTAGCACTCTGGGAGGCCGAGGCGGGCGGATTGCTCGAGGTCAGGAGTTCAAAACCAGCCTGAGCAAGAGCGAGACCCCATCTCTACTAAAAAAAAAAAAAAAAAAAGAAATTAATTGGCCAACTAAAAATATATAGAAAAAAATTAGCCGGGCATGGTGGCACATGCCTGTAGTCCCAGCTACTTGGAAGGCTGAGGCAGGAGGATTGCTTGAGCCCAGGAGTTTGAGGTTGCTGTGAGCTAGGCTGACACCACGGCAGAGCTAGCCTGGACAACAGAGTGAGACTCTGTCTCAAAAAAAAAAAAAAATTGTAGAAACAAGGTCTCACTGTGTTGCCTAGGCTGGTCTTGAACTCCTGGCCTCAAGCGGTCCTCCTGCCTCAGCCTCCCAAAGTGCTGGGATTGCAGACATGAGCCATTGCACCTGGCTGTGACATAACTCTAAAATCCAGAAGAGTCAGCTGGTTTTATGCAAGGCAGCAAATCAACAACTTATGCCAACTGTAGTTGAGACAGCAGAACCACTGGTAGCGAAAAAGGATTCCCTAGTTAGGGCATCACCGTTATGTAGAAGTCCAACCATGACACTCTTAGCCAAATCTGGCCATTGAACTTGCCTACTTTTCCATTCTATTCCTCAAATAAGAAGCAGTGGAGACTCCATGGTCAATAGTGTTCTGGGACTATTTGCTAAGCTTTATTTCTGTTTTTTTTGTTTGTTTGTTTTCACAGTGCTTTGAAACAGATGCACTGTTACTAATAGCTGGCGGAAATTTTGAAGACGAGCTTAGGGAGGAAGTGGTCCAGAGAGTTTGTCTTCTCCTCCTCTATTACATTATTCATCAGGAAGAAATCTGCTCTTCAAAGCTCAACATGAGTAATAAAGAATATAAATTTTACCTACACAGCCTACTGAGCCTCAGGCAGGATGAAGACGCCCATTTCCTTTCACAGGATGAGACAGAAGATATCTTGGCTCTCACCAGGCAGTACTTTGACACTTCCAGGAGCCAGGTAAGAAGTGCAAAATGGTGAGATCAAATATCAGCATCTCTAATTTTTTTTTCTTCTCATTTAGTCCTCAGACATTCATGGACTTTTAATGGAGGTAAGTATTTGTGGTTTTTAGGGATGGACTGCTGAGTGACATAATTGAAAATTTTGAGTCCAAAAGTAGAAACGTAATGACTAATTGGAAGATGAGTTTCAGCCAGAAAGTAAGTGGGTGGACAGGCAGTCCAGGTGACAGGGCAGCTCCCTTCTCCTGCGTCCCCCTGAGTTCTCAAGTATGTAACTCATGGCTTTTTGATGAATCTCCAAGGCCTGGCTGAGCTGTAGTGGTATAAGGCAATGTGTCTATTGGCCTTGCCTTCTGGCCAGGGAGGAAGGCACTAATGATCAATTCATCTCTCTGAAAGTGATGAGAGATGAATTGATCATTCGTGATTTCACTGAAAGACCAGCTTGCAAACAGCATTCTTCATGACTGTCAGCATCAGACAATATCCCTTCTGTGGCTTTTGATTTGTGTCTTGTGTGTACAGGTTTCATGCAAATGCTTCTCCTCTCTGCCAGCTCCACCTGGTCTCTGTTGCCTTTGTTACTATTCCAGCAAAAGTTGGCCTTTCAATTAGGTTCTTGTCTGCTTAGCATAAACTTTATTTAAGCTGTGTTTTCTCGAAAAATTGAGAAGCTATGACCACATTTTGAGGAGTATGGTAAACCCTGTTTTTTTTTTTTTTTTTTTTCCTCTTGAAGTTTTCATTGACACATATGGACAAATTTCATTCTTGGTCTCAATTCTGGCTTCTAGGAGCCCATGGGTATCTGCAGCTTGATGACCAGCAAACATATCCTTCAGTTTGCTGTCAATATGTTTAATCTCTAACATGATTGGCAGAGCAAATGGAAAGGCTGTTTGCTGAGGACTCTGGGAATGTCGCATCAATAGCTCTAATCCTGTCCATTTCACAATAGGGCCATGTTTTTGTTCCTATTTTTGTTTTCGTAAAAGGGGATCCTTTATAGAATTCGGTTTTCTGCTTAAACCAGGAAGTGTGCCTTCCTATAATTTCTTGAGTGCGAAATCCATCTAACACGAGGACGATTCAAATGAACTAGTAGGATTTTGGTTATTCTACCTGTCACTGCCTTTTGATCCACATGAAATGGAAATGGAAAGTCAGCACTTTGAAGCAGATGGTGTGTATATATCCAGGTGCCTGGTTATCCTACACATACTGCAAATACCCAGGCTTCTGAGTGTCTGTGAGATAAAACATTCCTTGAACAGAATGAAATAATTCGAGATTACGTATAGAACCACTTTATCTAGCTATGTAGTCATTAAGAGTTGAACCGCTGAGTCATAACCCTTCACTAGGCCTGAGACCAATAATCTCCTAGATGACACCACTGTCTCTAGCTCCTGGGAAGGGTTGGTGATCCCATGCACCTGGGCTAGGGTTGTTCAGGAAGTCAGTCAATCCAGACTTTGCAGGAGGCTTTTGGCACCTCGCTGCAGACAGTGGCTCTCTCTGACCAGGTGGGGTGCAGTCATGGGGGGTGCTGGCTCCCTTGGCCCATCATTTTCTGGTGGTTTTGTCATGCATAGGACTCGGCTTCCATAGGTGAAACCACTGACAGTCACTCCAGATTGACCCCAGCTGGCTCCCCAAGAGAAACCACTTTACACCCTAGTGCTCTAATCCAGCCAACCTCCCTAGCAGTCCAGAATGGAACATTCTTTTATTCCTTCATTGTTTTTTGTTCAAACCACTTGGCGTTTTATCTTCCTGACTCAGTCTCTTAATGTGGCCGCTGCTTTGGTTCTCTCCACCGTTTGCTGTTTCCATGCCATGGTGCTGCCCAGCCCTGCCTCTCTTTGCAGAGGATGGGTATTCCTCTAGCCACACCCAAAGGACTTCAGGGGTAGCAACAGTGGTTGGAATTCTCCTCTATCCTGATGGCGCTTTGAGACTATGAAGTCTTTTACAACCTCCATGGGAAACTCAGGCTTCTGATGAGGTTCATGTGACATGGAAAATGTCAGGCGCCAGGTCCCGGCCACTTGCCACCTCCCCGTCGCTCCGCATCTCCGTGGGCCAGCGCTGCACGTGGCCGGTTGGAGGGCACGCTGCTGGGGCCCGCGGGCAGTAGAGCTGCAGGGGACCCAGCTTGCTGGAATGTCCCTGGGCCCACGTGCCGCTGCCTGCTTCTGGGCCCTGAGCAGTGATGTCTGCTGTCCAGGCCTTGCTCCCTGCTGGGCAGCCTCCTGTCATCTGGACACACTCCTCACATGATCCTGATTGGGTAATTTTTGAATCCCACTGTTGCTGATTGGATGTTAAAGCTTGTTGCTGATTGGATGTTAAAACTTGTTGCTGATTGGATATTAAAGCTTATTGCTGAATGGATGTTAAAGCTTATTGCTGAATTGATGTTAAAGCTTGTTGCTAATTGGATGTTAAAGTTTGTTGCTGATTGGATGTTAAAGCCTGTAGTTGATTGGACGCTTTTTGAGCCCTACCAAGGGTATAAAAGCAGGAGGAGACCAAGGAAGGAGGGGAGAAGACGGGAAGAGACCTGAGATACTAGCTGTGCTAAGCCTGTTGTGGCGGAATAAAGGCTGTTCTCCAACTCTTCGTGTGCGGCTCAGTTTTTTCCCTGGTCAAGAGCTCTAATGCTAGCCGAAACACATGCTCTCTGCTCTTTCAACTTGTTTTCACCCATGAATCTCCTGGCTACCTCTCCAAATGTATCAAAATTTTGGTAACTGACTCTTAGCGTTCCACTCTACTTCACACCACAGTTATTAATACAAATGTGATCTTGCCAAGCTCCCCAATTACAGATTACAAAGACAATCCAACGGCCACTTTTTACTCCTTGTCATAAGAATGCAACCTTGACATAAGAATCTTCCCTTGATTCTTCTTTTGATGAAATTTTCTCCCTCCTTTCCTAGATAATGAGCTTAGTAGAGTGCCTGGCACATAGTAGGCACTCAAATGTTTAAATAAACAAATGGGAATACTAATGGGATGTGAGGCAAAATTTAAGCCTGTCAGATACTCATAATTTAATAGAGGAAAATTGATCTACACATATGAAGTTTTGTGTTCTTTGGGAGTTCAAAGAACACAGGCACTGTGCTAGCTTTGATTTGCAGTGAGTACACACCACATTAAACTTGAGACTAAAGGCAGATGTGAAGTGGGGGTGTTCTTTGCAGAATCTGTGTGGAGTCAAGGTAAGGAAGGCAGATTTGACTCGAAGCTGGGAGAGAACCAATTCACCAGTTGAAAGGATGTTAAACAGTGAGAGCAGGAGATCACTTTGGAGAAAACACATCTTTAAGACGGTAAATAGAAAGGTTGGGTTAATGAGGACCAGTGGGTGGGGGTAAGAAAATTGAGTTGTCATAGCAGATCAAAAAGAAACAACTATTTTCCAAAGAGAGTTGTGTCTGAAACAGGAGAATGATGATACTCATATTCCCAGAACATTTCCATTTTCTGTTAGGTGAACTCTTCCTTATCTTTTGGGGAAATCCTAGAGATACTTTCATCAAAGCACTTCAGAAGGTAAATTTTTCTCTTGACTTTGTATCTGATTTCAGTGCATGGAAACCAAAACATTGCAGGAAAAGTCTGGAATACTGAGCAGCAATGGTGCTGATGAAAATACACTGCCTCAGTTGGCGGCGACAATCATCGCTTTGTCCCTCCAAGGTGTTTGTCTGGGACAAAGAAACTTGCCTTCTCCAGACTATTTTACAGAATATATTTTCAGTTTTTTGAATAGTACAAATACCATCCACCTATCAGGTAAGGATGCTTTTCACAAATTTAACTTTCAAGCCACACCTACTAAATAAAATATGTCAAATACGGAAGCTGAAGTTTTGATGACTGTGTTTGTTCAGGGAATGTTTTAAACACCATTATTTCTCAGCATATAGTCAGACAGCTCAGGGGGCCTTGCTTGCCAGGCAGATGTGCTATGATATCTATGTGATGATGCAAAAACATGAACTTGGTTCATTTCTGCAGCAAATGAAATTATGGATGTAGAGCCAAAGGGAGAGATTGTCTGATATGCCATGGGTACCAACAGAATATTTTCCTAGTTGGGCCATGATGTTGGGCCAGGTATGACAAAGTGTTGTGTAGAATGTAACATAGTATTCTAAATGGTGCAAGATGTTTGGTAGAAGTTTCCTTGTAATCGTAAATGTAAGTCATTTAATTTTAAATGAAAGTAACATGAAATGTGCATCTTTGCTACATTCCTGACTACCAGCTTTTTGGGGCTACAAGATGAAATGGGATGTCAGGAATGGAATTAGATGTTTGTTTTTCACATTTCTTTGTATTTGACAAGGCATTAAAAGTGAAATGCCTAATTTTAAAATCTGCATCAAAATACCCTGACGCAGTTTTTTTTAAAAGTACCTCATTACTAATATCACAACTACAAAAAGGTTCCTTAATATCATAAAAACTTAATGTTCACATTTTCCTAATTTTTGAAAAATGTTTTTATTTTTTAATTGAATCAGGATCCCAATAAGATATATAAAATACAAATTGTTGGTCTTTTAAGTTTCTTTTATAAGTGTCATGCTTCCTCCTTTATTTTGTTGCAAATTATTTTGTTGGGGGAAAAGAAAAGAGGGTTTGCCATCTGGATTTTGCTGATTGCATTCTTAGTGCATTAAAATACATGTTAAATGACTATGTTTATGTGTTTTGGTTGTCATAAGTAGAGACTTGATTAGTTTTAGATGGTTTAACTGTTTTATAGTTTATACCTTCCACTAGGAGCCATGTAACATCTGGTGTCTTTGAGAAGTTAGAAGCTATTGGTGACCATTGCCTAGATTGATTAATTATTTAGGGCTTATAAAATGATTTTCTCATTCTCTCATTTCTTCTTTATTTATTAGTATAATAATCCTATAATGGAAAAAACTTCCTCTCATCATTATTTCATGTTACTGAGGTTCTTAAAGGAAACTAAGGGCAAACTTTGATAGTTTAATTTACCAGTTTTCAAAATAATAATTTTATTTTGAAAACTTTTCAAAAGAAGGCAGAGTAATAGCTAACAAACATATTAAAAAATGCTCAACATCTCTAATCATCAGGGAAATGCGAATCAAAACCACAGTGAGATATCACTTACCTCTAGTGAGAGTGGCCTTTATCAAAAAGTCCCAACGCAATAAATGTTGGTGTGGATGCGGAGAGAGAGGAACAATCCTACACTGCTGATGGGACTGCAAACTAGTACAACCTCTGTGGAAAGCAATATGGAGATACCTCAAAGAGATCAATTAGAACTACCATTTGATCCAGCAATCCCGTTACTGGGTATCTACTTAAAAGAACAAAAGACAGTCTATAAAACAGACCTCTGTAGTCAAGTGTTTATAGCAGCACAATTCACAGTTGCAAAGATGTGGAAACAACCCAAGTGCCCATCAATACATGAGAGGATTAATTACATGTGGTATATGTATACAATGGTGTTCCAGTGAGCCACAAAAACAGTGGTGATCCAGCACCTCTTGTATTACCCTGGACAGAGCTGGAGCCCATTCTACTAAATGAAGTATCCCAAGGATGGAAAAACAAGCACCACATGTACTTACCATCAAATTGGTTTTAACTGATCAACACTTAAGTGCACATATAGTAGTAATAATATTCATCGGGTGCTGGGCAGATGGGAGGGGAGAGGCAGGGATGGGTATATTCATACCTAATGGGTGCAGTGCATACCATCTGGGGACAGACATTAATTGTAGTGATGCTCCCCTGTATGTGATGAGTCATTTTCTCTTGCTGCTTTCAAGATTTTACTTTTGTCTTTGACTTTCAAGAGTTTGACTGTAATGTGTCTGGATGCAGATCTTTTTGTATTTATCCTACTTGGTGTGTGCTGACCATCTTGAACGTGTATATTAAGGTTTTTATATCTTATTTGGAAAGTTTTTAGCTATTTCCTCCAGTATTTTTTCTGATTTTTTTTATTTCTCTTTTTTCTTTCTGTCACTGCCAATACATATGTGTTGGTATATTTGCTGCTGTTCCACAGGTCTCTGAGACTTGTTCTTTTCTTACTTTTCTTTCTGTTCTTCATAAAGGATTATATATGTTAATCTATTTTCATGTTCAATGCTTTTCTTCCTTCTGCCTTCTCAAATATGCTGTTGAGTGCTTCTGGTGAATTTGTTTTGTTTCAGTTTTGAATTATTTGTTTCAGTATTCTTCAACTCCAGAACTCTCCATTTGGACTTTTATATAATTTTGATTTCCTCATTGAAAATTTCTATTAGTTGATTTATTTATTGTCATACTTGCCTTTAATTCCTTAAATGGAATTTCCTTAAACATATCATAATAGTTGCATTGGAGTCTGTCTGCTAAATACAACATCTTAGACTACTTAGAGATATATTTATTGGCTGTTCTTATTCCTGAATATGGGTTACATTTTCCCATTTCTTTGCAAGTGGCAAACTTTTTTAAAAAATAAAAACTGGTCATTTAAAATCTCTAGTTTGTAATTTTTTCTACCACTGATGATAGCATTTAGAAAAATCACAAAGACATTGTGTTCACAAGTCCATAGAAATTTATTATTATATTCTTTGTATCAATCATTTTCAAAAAACCTAGAGCTATAATAAGGCAAACTAAACTGTAATAACTGTAATCTGTAAACTGGTAGCCATATCACAGTAGCATTAGAAAACAAGGTCTAGTTTGTCTTTTTAATCTCAGCTCCTTTTCATTTCTTTTTTCTTTTCAGCATATACACTTAGGAATGAAGCAATTTGATTGACTTAACTACATTAAAATAATAGTTAATCTACTAAGCGCATATAGCACCTCAGGGGAGTAAATTTCCTAAGGATTAAGCCAGTTTCATCTTTATTTTTTTTTATTTTTTTATTTTAGCGTATTATGGGGTACAAGTGTTAAGGTTACATATATTGCCCATGTCCCCCTCCCCCCTCAAGTAAGAGCTTCAAGTGTGTCCATCCCCCAAACATTGCACATCTTACTCATTGTAGTTGTATACACCCATCCCCTCCTCCCCCCTCCCACTCTCCCGACACCCGATAAATGTTACTCCTATATGTCCACTTAGGTGTTCATCCGTTAATACCAATTTGCTGGTGAGTACATGTGGTGCTGGTTTTTCCATTCTTGAGATACTTCACTTAGTAGAATGGGTTCCAGCTCAGTTTCATCTTTAATTTACATTTTAATATAAAAAAATAGTTGACCAATGAAAGGCATTTCATTGGTGGAACTGCTTCTTCTACCATCTCAAGGGTACAAATCTGGTGGGGACTATCTTTGTAAGGGAATACCTGTACAGTGGCCACGTGAAATTGTGATTATTCTGAACTTGACCTGTCTATTCTATGTGACACCAGATTTTATATGAAATTTCTAGAACTAGACCAACTTCTCAACACTCTCTGGACCAGAAGTACCTGTATCAAAAAGGATAAAACCCATCAACTTCAAAGGAAACAAAACAACACAACTATCCATGACTGGGGCTACCCTAATCTATCTGAATCTGTGGACAAAGAGTCAGATGATGGGCCACTTTCCTGGGATCAGGTATTGACATTATTCCTCATTTACCCTTACTGTTGCCAAAGGAAGCTCGGTTGTGGAAATTCCATTAGAGTTGTAGAAAACTTAAAGGATAATGTGCACTTTCTTAAAAGTAAAAATACTCTCTTTCCATAGTGTGGTCATGATTTTCTTTTCCTACGAGTGGATCCCTGTCAACATAAAAACAAGGCCAAAATGTCTGGTAGAATGATACATATTGCTTTTTCCTCCCTTGTGTCCATATTGAATGCATGAATAATTAATTCAGAAAACATACATTGAGCATTTACTATGTACCAGTTACCATCCTGGGCATGAGAGATAAAACATTAAACACAATTAGGCATAACTCCTATGGAACTTGCAAGGTAGTGGGAGGATATAGACTCTATATAGGTAATTACTGTGATGAATGGACACTTTAAACGTAGGTTAGAGTAGGAAGAGATTACTTCGGACAGTGAGCAACAGAAAAATATCTGTATGGTGCGTGGCACTGAGAAGGTTTTTGAGAGAAGGTGGTATGTGCAAGTGTGAACATATCTATATCTGTATTTCCTAATGTTGTGTTGTAAAGTTCGTTCACTGCTCTGCCTCCATGTGCTATGATCAAATCAGTTGGGCAAATGCTGGAAATATACATCTCACTATAGTATATTAAGGTGTCTGAAGAGGTCTATTACTAAACAAATTTTTCTTTAATCTTATTGAACCCAGCATTTCTCAAACTTTGATCATAGAAACCTTCTCTGCCCTAATCATTTAAAATCCTGAGACATTAATGTTCCATAATCATGATTTACATTATTGAATACTTACTATGTGTCAAACACTGTGCTTTTTCATTTCCATTATCTCATTTAATTGTTACAACAGCCATATGATGTTGGTTTGTATAATTCCATCCTACAGGTGAAGAAATCGAGCCTTGGAGCTAATAATTGCCTAAATTCACAGAAACTGAGGATATATACATAGGTTGTTTGATAGCATATTCTGTGTTCTTAACTATGTTTTGAAAATGTTGATTTAAATAAGTTAAAACTTTCTGTTATTAGTATTTTAATGAAAAATATTCCTATTGAGCACAATCTGTATCTTAAAATAGGAAAAGTCTTTACCTATTCTTAATAATACTGAATGTTTCCATAAGTTACGAAAACACAATTGGGCAGTGTCAAATTTTTGCTATTATATATTTTTAAAAGTTAATTTCTGTTACTTCTGGCATGTATAAAAGGTATGTCAGAGTTGCTGCTAATTGTATTCAACATCAGGTGACAAGAGTCGGCCTCTATATTGTCAAATCTCCTTAATGTTTCTTCGGGGCCAACTCTCAGGAAGAGAATGAATTTTCCTTAGGAAGACCCTATTTACATTAAGAACAAAGCTTATTTATTAAAATTTAGGGATTATTAAAATTTACAGGGTTCTTTATTAAAAATTTGGCATGTGTCTTTTAAGAATGTGAATAATCATTTTCTGTGCTAACCATGCAAAATAAACAAAGCAATCACTTCTACAATAATTCTTGTTTATCATAACATGTCACTTTCTTCGTGACTCTTGATGGGACTCTAAGATGGCGCATCAGATCTTAAGATCCCTGCCTGCACTGCCTAGACCAATGGTTTCTCCACTGTGTTGTGGGCCAGCAGCCCCAGAGAACTTTCTGGAAATATCTATTCTCAGGTCCCCCCACCAGAATCTACTAAATCACAAACCCTGCAAGTGGAGCCAAGTGCTCTGTTCTTACAACACGCCCTTTAAGTGACTCTTAAAATGAAAGTTTAGAAACCACTTCTTTAGAATGTTTACAAAGCTTCCACAGAAGTCTGATGACATCAGTCCAAACACAAGCATATATTGAAGTTTATTTTTGCAAAGGAAGAAAGATCTTTTAAAGATTATTGGCTGCATGAGCTACATTTTCATTCTGGTTTTTTTTTTTTTCATTATTAAAAATATTTTTTGTTCATATTTTAATAGCATGTAATGAATCAACCTTTAAGGACATTTGTGTTAGTTATTTCAGAAGAAATTTAAAACAACAGTGACCTAAATAGCCCAGAAGCACCAAGCATAGATACAGGCCACAGAAGCTTAGAATAGAATAACCTTACTCTATGAGAAAGTATTCTAAAATGAGAAACGATTAGATTTCTTGACAATGAACCAGGGAAAGATGAAGGCATTCTGTTCTTGTTTATCTCTGCATTCCTTTACTTACCAGTCAGGCCTTTTCCAATCGAAATATTTATTATAAAGGTTTCACCATCAAAAGTTTGTTGCTATGGTTTCCTTTTATTTCTGTCAGTATTTTTAATGGTGAAATAATTATATTCCATCAGTAACCAATGGTGCAAAAGAGAATATTGCAGTTGGCACACATTATTTTGATAAAGGAGGAAAGACACCAATTGAGTTTTCTGTTGATGCGTTTTGTGGGAGAAAACTTTGGGACTTCTTTCCCCAGTCCTTTTCTGAGAAATGCTTTCCTCACCCACAGAGGTGAGGCTGTATTTGAATAGCGTTATTCTCCTTTTACCACGTGGGCAAAACTGATTGAACCAAATGGATGCCTGACCCAAGAGAGCCCATCTCGGGCTTTGCTGAGCCAATCAGATCTCCCCCAGGCCTTGCAGACTCAACCCAGTCTCTGGTTCTCAGACTGAAAGTTTACTTCAGAGTTGGGGCTGATATGGCCTTGTGTTTACTAAATGAGTGAGGACCAAGTGTGAAAGGAAACAGACCTGGGCAGAGGGAAAGGAGGTAAACAGGCAAAAATATTATATTTGGGCAGGGGGAGTGAGTGAGAGCATCCATACTCATACACCTTAGGTTCTAATTTTCTAGATTAAAGTTGTAGGTCATTATGGGGTTTGTCCATCCTTTCAATACCTGGGTCCTACCAGATCCTCTGTGCCTTTCTAATAGTCTCTTCTTGGTTGTCTCATTTCTGTCAGTTCTGTTGCAGGCAACCAAATATTTTCTGATGAAAATAAAACTTTTTATCCATGGAATCATCCCCAAAGATTTTTATGTGGAACATGCTCCCCTTCCCCCTCCCCAAAGCAAATATGTCATCATTGTTTTCTGATTAGCAATGTACCTTTGTTTAAAATCTCTGTATTCTACAGCATGGCAAGTCAGAGCAGCCTTGTAAATCACTAATTTTTATTGATTGCAGCTACAGATCACGTATAGATACTGCTTTGAGGTCTTTTTCGAATAGAAGACATCCATTTGTACTAGCAGAACTACATGCCATTCTCATTCACCTATGAGAACCTTTAAAATGCAATGTTTGCACAAAATGCAAGCCCTTCTGAGATGGACAAATGCCTTGTGGAAATTTTTAGAGACCTGTGGCATTTGTTGTTTACTTTTATCTCTTATAAATATGTCTATACAATATCAAAAAATTATAAAAGTTTAGGTAACAATCAGTAAAGTCAATAGGAAATGATGCTTTCAACTGTTTTGTTTTTGTTTTGTTTTTTTTTTTTTGAGAAGGGATCTCAATTGAGAGAGGTGGCCATATTGTTTAGTGGTTACACACCAGCTGGTTGACACAGCATTCACATTTTAGGATTTTTACTTTTATTACTTTAGAAAATCCGTGTTGCTTACACAGGATTATTAAATCAGAGTATTATAGACAATAACCTCATTACCACCGAGCTCCAGCTAATCATGCAAAGTAATAGGTTGGTTGACACAAAGTTAGTGCCATCGAAAAACAACAAAAGCATCATGGCTTCCTTAGGCTGCTGGTTAGAAGACCATTCAACACATTGTAAAACATAAAGTGTCTTTTTAAGAAAGAAGAAAGTATACAAAAGTCTAATAATATTCAGAATGAAAGTGAGCTGCTGTAGACTTTGATCAGCATCAACGATTTAAAATAATCTTTAGAAATGAGTTGGGGATGAAAGGTTGCAGGGAAACCTGTGTCATCATGGCTTCATGTGTTCATTCTTTTGTTTTTATTATTTTTTTTTATTTTAGCGTATTATGGGGGTACAAGTGTTAAGGTTACCTATATTGCCCATGCCCCCTTCCCCCATCGAGTAAGAGCTTCAAGCATGTCCATCCCCCAAACGTTGTACATCTTACTTGTTGTGGTTGTATATATCCATCCCCTCCTCCCTGATCTAGTTCCGACTCCTCAAGAATGGCCGTTGGTGGGGAATATGGTTCAGTGTTGAAGTTAGTAACAGCGTATGTTTTTCCCCTTGCAGACTTGCTTCTCTGCTAGGCAGCTGGTGGAGATATTTCTACAGAACAGCCACGTTGCATCCATTTCTAAGGAGGACTTCAAGCAAATGAGTCCCGGCATCCTCCAGCAACTTCTCAGTGGCTCTTGCCAGCTGCCCAAGGACCAGCAAGCGAAGCTGCCACCTACCACTCTGGAGAGTAAGTTCTGGTTCTTCACTCAGAAAGCTGAAAAGCACAATATATGTTATAACAGTAATAATAAATGCAGGATACTTACCGTATACCAGGTACTATTAGAAGCATTTTACATTTCCCAAATCATTTAATCCCACCAACAATGCTACAGCTAGGTGGTATTATTACCCCCATTTTATAGCTGAGAAAACTCAGGCACGGAGAGATGAAGTGACTTTTCCAAGGACACACAGCTGGTAAGTGATGGAGGTGGGATTCAAACCCCGGCAAGCTGGTCCCAGAGTCCTTGTATCTAATCACTATGCATACTACATTTCAATGTATATAGTACCTGTTGTAGACAATTTATATAAATTGATTTAGTCCCCTATATTTAACTCAATCATGGACCAACTTAGAAGTCTGTAGTTGAGAAGTGGCATGGTATAAAAGAAAGAACATAAGCACTGGGATCAGAAACACAGAGCTGAGTCATGCCTTCTTTCCCCAGCCACTCTGTGATCTTAATCAATCTCTCTACTTCCAGGATCCTCCAGCAGTGATCTGTAGGGCTTCCTTTCTCACATCAGGGCATGTGTTAATAGTGAAGGCACACTGGGGTCAACCAGAGCACATTGGGCTGCTCTGGGATGGAGGTGGCCCATCCAGGGGGTTATCAGCCTTCCAGATGTGGCTGGCAGCCCCAGGAAGTGAAGGGATCAATATTCAGACTTGCCTGTATCCCATGGAGTCATGGAAGTACATGAGATTTACCCTAAGGCTTCACAGGGTCCCTTAACATAATGTGTATAAACACGAGTTCAGTAAATTTAAAGCACTGTATATTTCAGAGTCCAACATTAAAACTGTTGGCCTAAGAACATCCATGACACACAATAAAAATGTGACAGTGAACACATGCAACCCTTAAAGTATTACCATCGATCTGAGAACCATATATGTGTGTGTGTGTGTGTGTATATATATATATTTTTTTTTTTTTCAGAGCTGCATTTCTTTTTCTTTGAAATAGCCTGCCACTCCCATCGTAGCTGAATGGTTCAGCTACTCACAGTGGATTCTGTAGCTCATTGCAAGATTTTTATATGAACAAAACCATGCCAGGCCTAAATATTTAAGACTCCACATTCACTGGTGGGAAAAAAGCTACATTAATAGTGAGCAGCTAAATAATTCAGCACTTGGTGGTCAGTAAGTGATGCTCACAGAATGGATGAGGATGGAAACGTGGCACCAAGGAACTTCCATGGGTGTATTTATATTCCCACCAGCTGACATGACACCCGATACATACAGGACATTCAGAAAAGTGTTTGGAACTTGAGGTCTATGAAAAAAGTTGTATACCTTTTCGAAAGAACTTCTAGACCCTTCTAGAGAAAAGTCTTGCTGAAAAAAATATCAAGTCACACTCAATAAAGAATCTAGAAAAATATTACTGTCCTCGGTTGAAAAATGTTGCATCTTATAAGGAAAGGCCTATTGGAATTACAGAATTGTATGACATTACATGGAAGAGGGGAGGACAGAGAGATTATTAAAAATATTGTTCGGTATGCAGAAACTCAACCCCTAAGTGCCACCTTCAATTGAGTTTCTAGAAACGTATTATGGCCATGTATGTAGATCAAGAGTTTCAGACCTATTCAAAGTAGCTGCTCAAAAGTGGCATGGCGGATAGGTCTAGTTTTCTTGTAGCAATGGCAACGTTTAGACAGAATGTGTCTGCAAGTTTCTGACTTCCACTCAAGCCCCCATGGCACTGATGTAGAAACCTGGGGCAAATTAGCAGAGTCCTATGGACACAAAAGTCCGATTTTATGGTTTTCAGGCTGTCCTTCCTACATGAGAGCAGGGGAAATCTAACTCATAAAGGGTCTAAAAAGATTTGATGAGCTCTAACGTTAGGAGACATCCGTTTTCCAGTTTCACCCTGTGGCTGCCCGCAGGACAAGGGGGAGAGGAGAAACAAAGGAATTGAAGAACTTGAAACTTTGCCCTTTGCCTAGAAAATGTCATACCCTAATTTGTCCTTGTCAATTCTTGACATCGTATTGCTTTTTGTAGCTACCATTAAAAAAGTGACAGCTTTGAATTTTATTAGACACCTCAGATTCCCATATTAAAATGAGAATAATGTCATTCCCGTATACAGTCTATTTGGGGAAGGTGTGGGATGTGAAACTTCCTTGAAGATCTTTAGGGATGTTTTAATAATGTGGGTATTTATTAAATTTGAATGAAATAAAACATCTATGTTGGCATATGAGCATTCTAAACTATTTTTAAAATTTTTAAATTTTTAAAAATTTAAATTGTAACATATGCATAATATTTACCATCTTAACCATTTGTGTTTGTATATAGTTCAGTAGCATTAAGTATATTCACATTGTTGTATAACAGATCTCTAGAACTTTTTCATCTTGCAAAGTTGAAAATCAATGCCCATTGAAGAATAACTCTCCATTTCCCACTCTATCTTAAACCATTTTATAGAGGTTCTGTATTATGATAATGAAATTGCTTGATTTAACTTATTGTATATCTCTAATCACTAAAGAAAATGATCATTTAAGTGTGTAATTACCTTTCCTCCTCATTTACAAAAGTTCACCATGACTTGTTAGTAATTTCTAAATAGTAGAAAAAAGCATTTGCTCTGAATATCTGCAACTAAATGAAAATGATAGCATGAATGACTCTTTATCTCCATAGCATTTATACTTGATTCCTAAAGTCATTCCTTCTCTCTTAATTTTCTCTCTTCCAGATCTTTCTTTGTTTCTTCTTTTTCACATGCATTTATTTTTGTTGGAATAAACTTAAACATTTGACTTTCTGAGTATTAAAAGATCCTGGAAGCCTAGAAACAGTTTTAAGGATTATAAAAATCATTGCAAATATCTAAAATGTAGACCGTTCATATTTATACTATCAACTGCTGTACATTCATTGGTCAGTTTTCACCAATAAAATCACTCATTTTAGTAATTGAGAATAATAATCCCTTTGGACATGACAAATAATTTTGAGAACTCATGGAAGAAAATTCTTCCAAAGCACATACTCATATTTTGTACACAGACATAGGTCTACAATGGGGCCACAATTTGTGCTCCCCCATGACACTGTTCCTTGCCTTGGAGAGGTTTAAAGTGTGATTAGATGGGAATTGTGACTAGTGACTGTCAGTGGATGTCGTAGTTTCAAGTGAGAGAAAGTAGTTTCTTTGCAGGTGGGGAGTGAGCTTGGCTCTTGCTTGCCACAGTGATTGTTAGTAAGGAGTAGTCAGGGTAACTTCAAAGCAACAGGGTTATTTGGTGAAAGTCTTGTCTTAGTCCTTGCTATAACCAAATGCCACAAATTAGTGGCTTGTAAGCAGCAGACATTTGTTTCTCACGGTTCCAGAGTCTGGGAAGTCCAAGAGCAAGGCGCTGGCAGGTTCGGCATCTGGTGAGGGTCCACCTCCTGGCTCCTAGCCTGGTGCCTCCTGGCTTTGTCCTCACCTGGTGGAGGGGAGTGACTCTGGTCTCCTCAGGTCCCTTATAAGGGCATTAATCCCATTCAAGGGGAGGCAGAACCCTCATAACCTAGTCACTTCCCACACATCCCACCTCCGAATACCATCACTTTGGTGCTTAGATTTCAATGTATGAATTTTGGGGAGACACATTCAGCCCATAGCAAATCTGTTCATTCTTTCTGATAGAAATTAAAGCCTTTTTACCCCATATAACCCTTATTTTAAAATCCATATCCCTGTTAGCTGTTATTGCTAACAGATTCTTCTGGCATTTTCACCAGCTGAGGGTGAACAGATAAGCCATCGATAAGCCATCGATAAGCACTGACTGTTTTTGTTATCTCCTTTGACTTAGAATATGGCTACAGCACGGTGGCTGTGACCCTTCTCACGCTGGGCTCCATGTTCGGGAGTGCGCTGGTCCTTTTCCACAGCTGCGAGGAGAACTACAAGCTCATTTTACAGCTGTTCGTGGGCTTGGCTGTTGGAACACTCTCTGGAGATGCTCTGCTCCACCTCATCCCACAGGTAATTGGCTCTATTCCATTGCAGGTGAAGTGCATCTCTGATTTCTCTCCACATTTAACCACTGGAGATATGTACGTGAAATTTTACAGCGATTTCAATGAGTGCATACGGCAGTTAATGTTTTCCATGGGAAAGAAACAAACACTATTTCCCCAAAGCTTCTCTGCACCTGTAGAAGAGAAGAGATGGCCACACATTAGGTTCATCGCATGGCATTCTTATTTTTGAGATAAAACAATGAAAAAAGTGATTGGATCTGGATTCCTATTACGAAAGATTCAGGAAGCATATGCTAATTATTACAGGGTGTCCCCAAAGTCACCATACATAGGGAAAAAGGGAAATTGTAGCTAAATCTACCTTTATTTGCAAAATATTCATTGTAAAATTTTACAAATTTTTTCCTCTATATGGAGACTTTTGGGACACCCTGTATAAATAAAAAGATATTGGGCTGCGAGACATCGTGCTGTTTTTTCTCCAATTACCTCCCCTCTACCCCAACATCAGATGCATTTCCACTCTTCTCTGTTCTGTGTCCTTTGACCCCTAAGGGTGGCAGTGGTTTCCTGGCGTCTCTAGTATCTGGGTGCCACCTCATCCCTTGTTCCTACCCTTGATTGCACCCTCAATGTAATGGGACCATCGTTAATGGCACTTCATCCAAGCATCAAAGTGGAATTTTCTTCCCTGCCTGACTAATAGTGTTTAGATTTTTTTTTTTCCTTAAGAAACACATAAGCACCAGGAAGCTGGTGACGTCTTCTGAGGCTCTTTATTTGTCAGAAATGACACAACTGAGACCCGAGTCTCAAAGGTGTTCAGCCGGACCTAGTCAGCTCTCCAGATGAGGTTACCTAGTCCCTGTGCAGCCTCTCACTGGGTGTGACGACTGCAGACCAATGATACCCCCTCTCCTAGAGCCTGAGATGCTAAAATTTTCCACAAGCCTCTGGCAATTTCCTACAGGGTCACTCTTGTTGCTTAGAGGCTTGATGATGATTCCGTGTTCTGAACATGGCAAAGTGAGCCCTGGAGAAATAAAACAAACCATTATTAGTCTTAATTTCCCTTGTAATCTAATTTTCTGGAAATATTTCAAGGCTTATTATTGGCTTGAGGCAGTGGCCAAGGCCTTTTTTCTAGGTCACAGCGGTGGTTACAGAGTTGTTTACTGTCCAAGATCCCAGGAAACGGCAAAGGGCTCTCGAGGATGCCCAAGTCCCTTAGATGCAGGACCCCAGACAGTGAGGGCAGACTCGGGGGAGGGCAGAGCGTGTCACAGAGGAGGACTTAAAAGATTAGCTCTGTTTTATGAAATTTACAAGGCAGGGTTTTTTGTTTTGTTTTGTTCTGTTTTTTGCTTGAGAAAAGAGATGAGGACAAAAGTTATCAGAAAAAAGAAGATGCAGTATAAGTGTGGGGGCAAGCTAGAAAAATCGGTGATCCCCGGCAGGTTTTCAAATGTCTGCACAGAAATGAGAAAAATACTATTTTCACGACTTGCTTATGTAATCAGCTAAATTTATTAAACTTAAAGATTTACATGTTGTTATTCTGAGGTTGTGGGTGTTTCTTATGTTTTGTGATATTACAATGTTGCCTATTTTGTGAAATAATGGTAATTATAAGCATTAGGTAAGTATCCTTTAATGCAAGGGTCCTCAAACTTTTTAAACAGGAGGCCAGTTGACTGTCCCTCAGACCGTTGGAGGGCTGTTGGAGAGTGTGGCGCACATTCCACACATGCGCACTGTGGGCCCGGGACGAGTCAGCTGCTAAGCAGGACAGGCAGTGGTTGCAAAAATACCCGGGGCCGGATAAATGTCCTAGGCGGGCCACATGTGGCCCACGGGCCACAGTTTGAAGACACCTGCTTTAATGCTCTTACTGAAAGAAAAAGTTGACTACCATATATGATATCTACATACTCAATGTATATGCACAGACATATATGTATGCTCACATATATGCATGTATGGATGGATGCACACATAAATGCCTACATACATATATGTGTGGCCATATATATATACAATCTACGCATGTGTAATTTCTTCTTTCTTTTCTTAATTTAATGATCAGTCACATCCTAAATCTAAAAGCCACTGAGCTGTCTCACAAATTGCCTTCTCCTAGAGAAGAAATATGATACGTGGTGATTTACTAGCTCACAAGAAATTGCAAGGTCAACCAATGGGATGGACGGGCCCATGAGAGAGTCAACTAGAGAAAAATTCCTAATGTATTTCTTGTATCCTTTCATGTCCCATATAGCTGACAATATTGCTGGTTATATAGTATGCACTCAAGGGAATGAGTCTTCTGGGCGAATTTCTTACTTGTCTGAATATTTATTAAAAGTTCACTTTAATTGCAATGGGTCATGGGGAGAATAAATCCCAAATGAAATATATCGTCCTACGTATTCTGGATATAAGATATATTAATATTTTTATGAAGCATTGCTATGCAAACACATGCAAATTGAACTCCTGAGAAACAAATACAGCCAGAGGACTGAAAATGTATACAAATCCAGGCCACTTGTTGAAATAAAGCTTAAGGCTTTGTTCTGTTCATTAGCATAAGCTATTCAAAGCTCTCCTTTGTTTCTGTTGTAGACATTTTATTTGATCCTGATTTAACCATATAGTGGAAGTATTCACATACCCCAAAGCAAGCTGTGCTCTGAGTGATTTCAATTGTTATGGGAGTCCCTAGAAGAATGAACGTTAAATACATGCCATACTGTGCCTACTGTTTGATATTTAAGTCGTCAAAAGTTATTTCTTTTTTTCTTGCATTTCTTAAAAGGTTCTGAGTTTACATAAGCAGGAAGCCCCAGAATTTGAACATTTCCACGAAAGCAAAGGCCATATTTGGAAAATGTTGGGATTAATTGGAGGCATCCATGGGTTTTTCTTGATAGAAAAATGTTTTGTTCTTCTTGTATCACCAAATGACAAGGTATATTTTAAGTATATTATATGTTTTACTAATCTTTTGCTTTAGGATTTTATAACCATCTTTTATTTCAAAAGTACTTGTTCAAGGCTAATAAGATCTTCAAGTAGTTGTCTGTCTAAGGGATGGAGCTCTGGTTTCAAGAATACACAGATCATTCTAACTGGCAGGTTCACCATAAGTATAGTTATTAATTTCTTTAAACATGTGTTGCTGGGCAGTTAATGTACTTGTTACAACCTTCTAATTAACCTTCATGGTTGGTTCAGAAACGGGAGACTATGTCATGTCTGAGGAATGAAAGAGGCCCAATGTCCTAGCTACTAATCAGTCTTTTGCATGTGCTTCCTAACTAAAATCAAATAAACAAGCAAACAAAAACTCAGAAAATTCACAGAATCACCTGTCATTTTCCATCTTGAGGGCATTTAAAATGACAAAAACAAGACGTTCAAGAATGGGATTTGTGGCAAACTTCTTTTTTCTGCTTGAATAACTTAGTGCCCATATTTGATAAATGTCTACATATATGATAAAATGGAAAAAGCAGTGTGGTTCATTTGTGAATTATTTTTCCTTTGCTCGTGTACATTACTATATAAGAAAAATAGATTGCGTGTTTGGGATTGTTAAAAAGGAAAATGCTTGCAAAGAACTCCAGGAGATTAAAATAAAGCAATTTTTTCTTACAAAGTCCTGGGGGCTCTACAGTTCTGTACAGTTTTCTAGTTATTCCTGCCTCTTTACCTGTTCACAGAACAACTGGCAACATAGACATGTAATATAATGCCTGCACCCAGAGCAAACATTAGTTGCCTTTTAAAACATCAGCATTTGTTTGTCATTTCTACATTTGTTCAAAATTCTATTTTATGCATCAAAAAATAAGATGGCGTTATAGAGGAATCGATAGACATGTAATAAAATAGGTTTAGTAAAATGATGGTAGGGTCCAGGAAATAGATATCTGATTATTCACATTATAATTCTTTCAGCTTTTCTATATGTTTGAAACTTTTCAATAATAAGCAGACGTCAAGATTTCAAATAGATTGCAAATTAACTTTTATAAAATTTTTCTGTTTTAATAAAGCAGGGTTTTTCTTTGGCCTGGGCCTCAGAGTAGGATGTTATAGTAATTTGGAGATTAGGAATGCCAGCTTCTATCACAGCATATATCCTAAAGGTTTAGGAATTTACCCTCTACAAAAGGAATTCTAATCTCAAGAAGCATAAAAAAAAAAAAAATAACAGATCCTCATTCATACACAAAGGATTAGCATTTCTGGATTGGGAAAACTAAATTACAAAGCCAACCTACCAATCTAGACATAATACAGTAGTTACATATTTAATCAGGCTGGAAATGATGGAAAGAAATTCTGAACATCCAAAAATGTAAAGCTTATTTAGATTGTGCATGCACTTGTCAGGGAACTGAAAATGAATTTTAAGAGCATAATTTCAAGATTGATGATATTGTATAAAATAAAAAGAATGCGAATGTTTTAGAAACTATAGGTAGTTTAACTGATGAATACATTTCTGGAGATACTATTTTAGTAGGGATGGGGTACAGTTTCGATTATCATCATTTTGGCATCTCCATCAAAGAATTCAAAATTTAATTTTGTATAAATATAATTTTTTAGTAAATAGAAAACATGAAAACTACCACCATTTGAGTCTCTTTTAATCATAACTAGACGTTTTTGAAGTTGCATTCTGAATATGTATGTTTTAGAGCAGGCCTGTGCTTCTCCAAGATGAGGCATTTTTGCAAATATTTATCAGATTGAGATTTTCCCACTTTTCTTTTTGTGTTACCAGCCACTTTGGCCAGTCTTCAAAATGTTAACTAGAACCATGGGATTGAAAAAGGCTGCACCTGTGTTCTTCCGGCTTTAGCACTAATTTTAAACCATCCTCATCCGGCAGGGCATGTCACAGGTTAATGGACACGTGGGACATTCCCACCATCTTGCACTCAACTCTGAATTAAGTGACCAGGCAGGCAGAGGCAAATCTGCTTCAACTATCCAGTTGGTAGGTCAATGATCTGAAGCATTCTACTGATTTGATTACCTTCTTTCCTTTATTCCCCAATGAACAGATCAAAATCAGTAGTATGTATACGTAGAATCCAAACTCCTGATTTTTTCTATTCTTGACTATGATAGCTACTGTTTGGAAAAGTTCGCCAAGCACCTGGAAGTTGTTTGATCAAGCAAAAACCACTCTCCACAGATTCAAATCATAAGTATCTGCAGCACTTTGAAACACACATAGATCAGAATGACGTAATATACACATCCTTAATCATTTTAAGTTTTCATAAACCAGTTGACTATTAGGTTTTCCATTCTGCATGATCCTCAGGCATGACTAGGTGGATGCAAATATGCGTTGAGCAAGAATTTGGTTAGTGCAGCTAGAATGGGGTATTCATTTCATAACGCAGGAAAAAGCAGGTTCTACCCAATGAGCTATTTCATAGTGAGCGCCTTTGACTATATTGAACTCTCCACAACAAAATCTTCCAAGTTAATTCTTAAAATGCAACTTCCAATCAGGTTTAAAACAATATCCCCATCCTAATTCTTAATAAGTATTGAGATGAGACAAATATGAAAGTTATATATAATTGTTAGAAAACATGCTTCCTATAACCATGGCCTTGGAGTAGGGGGTTTAGAGTTCAAGAGTAGATTCCTAACTGAGTACAAGAGTTGAGTAGGCTATTCCTGAGACATTAGCATAGCACAATAGAACTTTGGCCATAGATTGCAGATCTATTGTCCACCCAGAGATTTGAACAAAAAGTTTCCTTTAAAATACTATTTTAGAATCTTACTATATTTATTGCTTAGTTATTTTAAATGTGGTCTGAAAGATAGGTAACTTCAGGCTGAGATTAGTTTTAAAAACACTTTAATGCTGACTTTATTTCTTCTGTTTGAATGAAGGATCCAGAGCTCCAAATTGCATATTAGTAAATCTCTGAAGCTAAGTTAGTTTGAACTATTTGCACACTCTAGCTCACTAATATAATCACCGTTCCTTTTCTTATTTAAGCCTCAAGGTCAACCTAAAGCAAAATAGAAATCATATGAACTTTGAGAATTGTTCGAGGGGTTTTATTTCCTGTTTTTCAGAAAAGTATAGGCTGAAGAACTTACAATTCTCCTCAACCAGGAGTCTTGGATATTTGGCTCGAAATTCCTTTACATCATAATGACAATATATAACTTTTTTGAAAAACAAAGCAAAACATTCCAGAATAAATATTTGAATTCTTGGCTTTTAATAGATCTTAAGAGTATTTTGATGATAACTAGGCTTTTGATTTAACATAAAGGGATGACATTGTTTTTTTTTTTTTTTTTTTTTTTTTTTTTGGAGACAAAGTCTCACTCTGTTGCCCAGGCTAGAGTGAGTGCTGTGGCATCAGCCTAGCTCACAGCAACCTCCAACTCCTGGGCTCAAGCAATCCTGCTGCCTCAGCCTCCTTAGTAGCTGGGACTACAAGGCACGCCCCACCATGCCCAGCTAATTTTTTCTACATATATTAGTTGGCCAATTAATTTATATTTATAGTAGAGACGGGATCTCGCTCTTGCTCAGGCTGGTTTCAAACTCCTGACCTTGAGCAATCCGCCTGCCTCAGCCTCCCAGAGTGCTAGGATTACAGGCGTGAGCCACTGTGCCCGGCCAACATTGTTTTTTGTTTCTGTATCTACCCAATTTCAGGTAAAAGGCCTGTGTACTTCCTCTGAACCTGTATTCTATAGGTCCTACCTTGCTTCTTTGTGATCCTTCTTCAAAAACAGCCTATCATTATATCTTTTGAATAGTTGCTGTTATTCTACTATGTGAACTTTAGTAATACATGAAGTCTGTTTTCTCTCTTTTACATAAAAATGGTGCTTATGTCTCACCTTATATTTGTGTCTAAGTTTCCACAACTTTGGGTTGATAGAATTACATGCATCTGCTTTTAAAAGGACGTCTTGAATAGGTAGATAAAGTTGTTGTTTTTTTTTTTTTCATATAATAGAATCAGAATCTCAGGCACAAAGAGGGAAAGTATCTTTCCAGAAACTGAACTACGAGTCAGCCTCTGAGATAAAATCATGTCATCTTAACTCGTAAGGCCAATTTCAAAGTCTCACTTCTCCATCACATGAAAGGACCAAAAGGAAATTTTAATGGTTGTCTTTTGTAAGACTGTGGCTCTACTTGTTTCATTGGCAAGATTCTTTGACTGGCAAAGCAGTTAGAACAGAATATTATATGACAATAAATAAAATGAGGTGTTGGTTTTGCAGGGATTTCTTCTCTGTCCAGAATATTACTATCTGCTTACAGATGAGATGAATTCTAGATCCACAATCCTCCATACAGGAAAAGTGCCAAATTAGGTCAAGAATCTTTTTTTTTTTCCTACAGCTTTTGGATTTCACAAAGGCTTACATAATTTAACAGTCTAAATTACAGACAGTCTTGATAGCCTCTAGCTCTTCATAGAAGATTCTGAGCTACCTAAGAGTGCTATTTTCATCTAAATGTGGAAAGTACAAAATGCATTCTCCCTCTGCCCACAGACATTCAGCTCTACGTTGTGTGTCGTCTATGAAACTTAGAGGTTCTAAAAATCAATGTAATTCTTCAGATGTTTCATTTTTTTTAACAAGATGATGACCATTACTTATCTTTCATCATTTATTTTTTAATTTAAAACAGAGAGGCCCAGAAGATTCCCAGGCAGCTGAAATTCCCATAGACAGTGTGACAGCCTCTAGCAGAAAATGTGAGTACAAATTTTACAAAAGTTAAACTTTACCTGTAGAATGTGCCATGGAAAAAGTTTATGTTGTAAACTAAATATGTCAACACCATGTAGATTTCATATTGGGTATATATTTCTTTAAAAACTTTGCAGTAAGATTTTTAATAAAGACTTATTTCTATCCACCCCTCAAACATACTACACATTCACACCAACTTGACCTCATCATTCTTTAAAAATTGATGTTTTCCCCAGTTGTTTAGAACCGGTCCCCTGAAAACTTCAATTGTGTAAATATATACGTGTTTAGCGGGGCTCTTTTTTAAACATATTTACCTGATGATGGAGACTTTTACTTCCCTAGGAAGTGTGGACACATCATTGGTTTTTCATCTTCTGTCACAGTCTACTAAAAATCCATCACTGTAAATGTCTCATTTATGATATTGTCATTGAGACAGTGGAGTTCAAATTAGTGATATCTTAAATTAGTGATAAGATGATTAAGATAACTCATTTCATCTGATTTGCAATTACCAAAGGTTTTTTTCTCCGTATGGTTTTTCCTGTTTCTGAATTTAGTTTACCAATTTTGGTTAGGATTTTACCATTCCCCTTCACTTATATTCTGAATAATTGTTTGAAGTTTTTTTGTGTGTTTTTGTGTCTGTTCTGGTTTTCATCGGTTTCTCCTGAATCTTTGCCCCGTTTTTCTCATTTATATTACCCTTTTGTGATACAAACTTCTCAAGGTTTTAGTGTTAAGTTTCATGATTATTTATTCCCATTCTACCCTAATAGGTTAATTACCCCAAAATAAAAATAGCTACCATGTATTGAATACTTCTTCTTTGCCAGGCACAGTGCTAAACACTTGATGTGAATGATCTCATTCAGTTCTCCTACAACTTAATGAAGTAAGAATAAATATTATCTGAATTATACAAATGAAAAAACCAATAGTTAGAGGGGTCAAGTCATGGGCAGCAGTATATAGCTAGTAAGCTTTAGCACTGGGGAACTGAAGAAATGCTAATGAACCAACAATTTCTTTGTGCTCATTCATTCATACATCAATGCATTCACTCACATTCTTTCGTTTCATCCAGGAGATATTTGAAGATGCACCCTATTGCAGGAACTGAGGAATGAAATAAGCATAGTTTTGTCCCTAGTTTGCAAAGTCATGGGGAATTGAAATACTGTTAAGAACAAACTCTATTGGAATGACTAATATTCTAAGTATTTTAGATATGCTAACTCACATAATTTATTTGATTCAAAATATGTAATTATATATTCTATTTCTGCTTTAAGAACATTGTTAATATTTTTCCTCCTAAAGTTTTAGTTTCAAGAGTAATTTTAGAATGTCTACCACATAGTAGGTCTGCAACAGACTTTTTTTTTTTTTCCACTTTCCTTTTGGAAGACAGGAAGGGGGAAACAAGGCTTTTTGCCAAGTCCGATTAGGAGCAGAGAGCCAGGGAGCGGATGCTACATCAGGGAGAACGATGGTCTCATTCAAACAGGCATCCTGTCTTCCTACTTCCTATCAAGCTTGGCATACACAATGAGTAGTGAAGAAATCCAAATCAGATTACTCAACTGCCCTTTTGCCAGGGACATATTGAATTAGCTTCAAATATTTGATTACTTATTTCATGTTACCTCATCAGTAGAACTGGTATTTCAAAAGACAGGACACAAAAATCCTATCCACAGTCTGATTTACATAAACAAAGAGCAAAATGATTCCACTCCCAGCCCATATTTCACTATGGAAAACCTCCGATAGTTCAGAAATGTGGAACTCAATATGGCTTCCAGGTACATGAGTAAAGGCAAAATATTATAGATAATTCTGTTATGAGCACATTAAATTACCAGTGAATGCTTGTCTTCTGTTTCACTGAATAAGGCTTAAATTATTTTAAGATATGCACAATGTGTTCTTTGTAGCTTACATGCAAATGTGTATATTTGCCTCATGGCTTGCTACATATCCATGATCTGACATTTAGAAACCCATAATCGGAGATAACAGAGTAATAGGCAGGAAAAATAGGCCACACTGTTTCCTAGCAGAATATATATTGGCTAAAAATCTTCCATTGAAATAATATGCTATGAATATCAACATTACATGTAGGCATGTGGAAATCACAATTTTATGTGCATGCTGCAATGTTGTCAAATGTATCACTTTAAATTTTTTTTTACATTTTCTTTTCACAAAGAAGAGCTTTATTTCTGAAAATTGGCAGTAACAGCTAAGTGACCTGGTAGCATTAGAAGACTCTGAGAGTTTCCAGGCAATGCTAATAAAAATTCCCTGAATTCAATAATTCTGCATTGATTGTGTTTTTATGACTGTTGCCTGAAATCTGCCAATTTTTAATGAAAGATAAAATAGATTAGTAAACCACAAAAAGGATATAAGTCAGTCTTACAGTGATATTTCTAAATATCCATTATTTTTGAAGTAAAATGCACAGGACACCTTTGTAACTGAGTCAATGTAGCTATCTCTTGGATGGTAATCTGGGCTATATCTGCTGCCTACTGAAGTTTCTTATTTTATGGTATGGGATACAAAATGAAACACATATTTTCCAAATAAAGGAGCAAACAAAATTATAACACCATCCTCCTTACAGTCATAGACCATGTAACAGTTAGAAACCTGGAGGTAACCTTTTTCTATTTTTATTCAGCATAATTATTAAAATAATGTATTTAGTTCTAACAGTAAGAACAGCTACTACTTACACCTGTCTGTCACACAGTATATATTCAACTGAGTAATTAAAGAGGTTTTAGACTGTGACAATTGATTAATGACTATCCTGATCAAAAGGTGTACCTGGGCAGATTGTTGCCGGTATAATAAGTGTTATCCACAACACACTTTTTGTGTTTGTTTGTTATTCAACCCTATAATTGGGTTATACTAACATATAATTTAGGTTTATCAAAACAGAAACTTGTCCATTAAAAATATGAATCCACTTATGACCAAAATTATTTCATTGACTCTCACCTGATCAGATAACATGTATTATATAATAGAATCTCATGGAAGTGAAAGCTTCTCATTATTTCATTCAATATCTAACTGGTCTAGTACTGAAAGGTATGTTGCATAAAGACAAGAACATTGAGTAATTATCCCAAAGCTAACTTTGGGGCCAGAAGAATTCCAGAAGTCATTAGCACTAATCACAAAAGGCCAATAGCTACAGGCAGATTTAACCCAGGAACAGTCTGACTCAGGGGAACAGTTTTGGAAAATAGACTCTGTTTTAATGACATTCCACAGGGAGGTTTGTCTTGGCCCATTCAGGCTGCTACAAATGACCATGGACTAGATGGCTCTTTCTCATGGTTCTGGAGTCTGGAAATCCAAGATCAAGGTGCAAGGCAAGGACTGCTTTCTGATTCATAGATGATTCCTTCCTGCTGTGTCCTCACATGGCTCAGGGGGAAAGAGAGCTCTCTAGCATCTCTTTTATAAAGGCACTAATCCCATCCCAAAGGCCCCACCTCCTTGAACCATCACACTAGGGGAACAAGTTTCAACATACAACTTCTGGAAAGGACATAAACATTTGGTCTATAGCAAAGTTCCTAAATTATTTTTAAAATGTGTTACAAAAGACACAGATGGAAAGGTCATCAGTGGTATTTTGGGAGGTTATAACATTATTTTTTATTTTCTTCTTTTGGCATAGCTGGACAAGATGATAAATTATGTGTGGGCATTCACTATTTTATCTCGTTAGTAAGACCACTTAGGAAAGCAGTACCCATACATTTAAGCATGTTGGTTACCATGTTTGCATCTCCAGTGCTGACTTTGAAAGCTGAAGCAAAGTGGGGTTATTTAATCAGATTCAATGTAAGAACGTCAAGGGTGAATGGGAAAGTTGGTTGGATTGGAAGGATTCCGTAACATGTATAGTGATCTGTTAATGCTTCTTGCACTTTCATTTGGTTCTTTAGGCAAAGCCATTAGCTTGTTGGCAATAATGATTCTGGTTGGGGACAGCCTGCATAATTTTGCAGATGGCCTAGTGATAGGAGCAGCCTTCTCATCCTCATCAGAGTCAGGAGTGACCACCACAGTTGCTATCTTGTGTCATGAAATTCCGCACGAAATGGGTGAGTTCAACAGTGGAATAGCTCTTCCCTGCCTGCTGAAAATGTCATAATGTATTTTTTGCCATGGTTTACTGTGATTATCTTTCCAACATACAATTGAAAGATGAATGCTTTCTGTTCATAATTTATTTAAACTAGAAGAGGAAGAACACTAGGAAAAAAAAAATTCCTGTATCTTGATAAAATTGAATTAGTCTCTTTTATCATCTTTCCCAGGGCCAGAAATGACTCTTTTTGCATTCTGGAAAGAGTCATTCAGAGAAACCTCATTCGAAAGAACTTTGGCAAGGACTTGAAAATCTGCATATTAAATATAGGAAAATATTTAGAGGGAAACTTTACCCATTATGTCAGCAAACAGGCCAGTGAGATAAAATAACATTTAAATGAAAACCAAACCATGGTTTCATCAACCTGATTTAGACAGAATGTTGAAAGCCAAGCATGACATTGAAATGACAGGTGTGTGGTGGAAGACGAACACAGGACTTTTTCCGGATAATCTTAATAGCCCTGTAATTTCAATCATGCCTCCCAGGAACCAAGATGGGATAATATGGACATTTTCTGAAACAGACTCAGAATTATGGAGGGTGGTCTGGCACACAAGTGCCCTAGGGATGAGGACTCAGCAGTCTCTCTGCTTCTACTTGGGCACTCTTGCCTTCTTGTGCTTCATGTCCATTGCTAAAAGTCCTGCCACTCACTCATTTTGACCCATCCTTCTTGGAGAAATTCATCCAAAATCCTTCCTGAATGCATTAAAATGCATGGTCTGGAAGCCACCCCCAATCTATATGGTCCTGACATTAGCTACTGTCACAATGGTATAGACTCTGATCCTCAACCCCAAACCACAGGGTGACAGTCTGCAGCAGGCCAGCGAAGATGTTTCAGGATCTGTTCATAGGACCAATTATGTAATGGAACTAGGAAACTGAGTCCCCAGCTGTCTTTTTATTGAATTTCGGTCTGAATCCCTGAAACTAAGAAATAGATGCTCTCAATTTACTAATAGGTCAGTATTCTTTCGGAGGGAAGGTGCAGAGAATAAGCTCATTTTTCTATAATCATCAAGTCAGTAAAATTTTCATTTTCTAAAGGAAAAATTTGTTTTCATAACCAACTTTTGCAATTATTTAAAAATCTATTAAGTAGTTTTCTTTTCCCCATAGCAGTTCCTGCAGGAGTAAATAATTAAAAGCTCCTATCCTGTTGTGATTTCACCTAGCAAACTTCCAAGCCAAAAGACTTAGAAACTCTGCGACAGCGAGTAACTTTATTTTATGTTTATCTAAGTTAAAAAAGTCACAAGATATCAGAAACTAAAGAGTATGTCACAGACCTCTTTATATATGCTATCTTTAGGAGCAATGAAAGGAACAGAAATCTTGAAATGCAACTTCCTAATAGTGTCATGAATTGGCTATGAATCCTAGAGAAAAATAGGAAAGCATTGTATTAACTGATCATTCAACTTTACTTAGAAAATTGGTTCCAGTTGCTGACATTTGAAACAGCCTAATAGCACATTACTTTTTCCAAAGCCATCATCAGTTAAATGATGATTTTATTTTCTCTTTCCCTTAAACTTCAGGAGACTTTGCTGTGCTCTTAAGCTCTGGACTTTCCATCAAGACTGCCATCCTGATGAATTTCATAAGTGCCCTGACTGCCTACATAGGACTATACGTTGGCCTTTCAGTGTCAGCTGATCCCTGCGTTCAAGATTGGATCTTCACAGTCACTGCTGGGATGTTCTTATATCTATCCTTAGTGGAAATGGTAAGCTTCGTGGCTTTTCTCTTCTGTTTTTGTAAACACTGAAAATGTAAAGCAGAGATAAAGTAATAAAACGGAAGCATCATTAGGGAGAAGAGAAGAATATAGAGAGTAATAGAAAACTACTAAGGAAATACTGATATATAATCCAAAAAGGCAAGTTGTAGGTGAAAAGAACATAATTTGAGATAGAGAAAATATTGATATTCTTTTAGTGAATGTAAGTGAAAAGAATAGAACCTTTATCAGAAAGTGCTCATCAGCTCATTCTGTTCCGCCTTTGAATCTGTTTATGATGCCTATACTTTCAGCTAAAACAATGAAAATTTCTGTTAAAAAGCCCACTATCTTATTTATACAATGCAAAATAATTCCACTGAATTTGTCATGGAATTAAATAGCTGTTTGTCTTAATTAACAACTGAATTTTTAAAAATAATGATTTTATTCTTTAATTTCTAATTACCAAAGGACTATCATGGTGAAATGAGAAAGAAAGATTATTATAGTATTTGGTCTCTCAAATTGCAACATATGTTTCTTAAAGGGCTCCTTGCTGGCACTAATGATAACTCAGTCATTACTTTTCATTCTCTATAATTTTATGGGAGAATTGAACCTGGAATATTTCATGTTCTTTTGCCTCTTAAATTCTGATCTCTGGAAAACAGAACAGTCTAGTTGAAGATCACTCTCTATTGGACTTGTTTACAACTTAAATATATTCAGGTAGAAGTCATAATGATTATCCTTTCTCATGGGTTCAGATAAGGCAAATAAAAATGAAAGAAATTAACAAAAGAAATACTTAAGACTAAAAATCAATGTGAATAGAAGGCAAATATGGTATTACCTGTATCTTGGAGAAGAAAAAGTAAAATAAACAGTCTTGAAGGGAATATATGGAACAGATCCATTGGGATTGATAATGACATGGCTGAATCCAGACATTATCCTGGAAGTCAGCAAAAATAAATGTTTCATTAGGAAAGATATATGGGAGACAGAAACCTGTGATGATACAACCAGAATAACAGTGCATTCTTTTTTTTTTAATTTTTTTTTTTTTGAGACAGAGTCTCACTCTGTTGTCCAGGCTAGAGTGCTGTGGCATCAGCCTAGCTCACAGCAACCTCAAACTCCTGGGCTCAAGCAATCCTCCTGCCTCAGCCTCCGGAGTAGCTGGGACTACAGGCATGTGCCACCGTGCCTGGCTATTTTTTTCTATATACTTTTAGTTGTCCAGTTAATGTCTTTCTATTTTTAATAGAGACGGGGGTCTCGCTCTTGCTCAGGCTGGTTTCGAACTCCTGACCTTGAGCGATCCTCCCGCCTCAGCCTCCCAGAGTGCTAGGATTACAGGCGTGAGCCACCACACCCGGCCAACAGTGCATTTTTGAAGTAGATTTTAATAAGGGAGCTCTCAAAGCACTACCATTTCAAAGTCTGGTTCGGTATAAGAGTTTCTAAGTTTCTGGTCGTTTTTCTTAATTCTTAAATGAGATTCAAGTAGAGGTGATAAACACCAAACATACTTCCATGTTTAGAAATGTTCTTATAGGTTATTTGTAATGCTCAGAAAGTTTCCTGATTTTGATAATGAAGCTAAAAGTGGAATAAATTTTACCCCCTTTCTGAACCCATTGCCCACCATGAGATCAATGTTACAGAATCCTACCATCCTTCCAATTTGAGAAATCTAGATTTCTAGCCTACTATGACTTCAAAAACACACTGTCACTCACCATTTAATGAGCTACCCTTTGCTGAAAACATCTACATACCAGTCCTACAAATTCACTCCTAAGCCTTCTGATTTTCAGCATTTGATTTCTAATTTCTTTTTTCTTTACGGGTCAGTTGGGGGTGGTTGCTATATTCTTTTGAAGTTTATTCTGTTTTTAACACAGACTGAATCTCTCTTCAAGTATAATGGATGTCTATGTATGTTGTCCATTCTTTTTCTTTGTTATGGTATCTACTCTCCCAGAATTAATCTGAGAAGATTATCCAAACCCATTTATCATGTAGAACCTTGAGCTAAATACGTCATTTCCCCCTCAATGTTCCATTTTGTAAGGTTAAGCAATTGCTTATAAGAAAGCAATGTGACTGCTAGTCTGTGAGATTCCAGCTAGCATGAATCTTGACCTTATTGAAAATTACTATTGGCCAAGAAAAAAAAACTAGCATTCTGGCAAAAAGACAGGAAAGAAAATACACTGAATTTCCTGGGGCTACTTCCTACAATCCAGGTCTTTACTCTCACGGCCTTCTGAGTAACTTCTAAATAAATACAGCTCTTTCACATAGCAGTGAGTTTGACTATTGCTGTACTCTTGGGGAAGTGCCAAAGAAAATAGGCTGTCATTTAAAGGGAAGAAAACAAGGTTTAGAGACTCTGTGAAACAGCAAAGAAAATAAATGCAGCAACTAAAGGGTAAAGGGGAATTCTTTCATATACTGGTTATTTGCTAAATCCTGGATATTTACCAGGCACCTTCTGAGCAGGGTTAATGTGAAAAGACTAAGTAGATGTTTGTTTTGCTTGTTTGTTTCCAAGAAGTTGGGCATCTTATTTCAAACTCCTAAAAGAAAAAAAAAAAAAACAGAGGCCAAAATGGGACCATTAGCAATGATGTCAACAGACAAGAAAGTCTTCCCTGGGGAAAACTGCCAGTCTTAATTCTCCAAAGAGGCATTGCCTTAGCCAAGCACACTGACTCCCAGTTGCCTTGAATCATTTCTAAAGAAAGTTAAGAATGAATGCAGCACTGGGTGGCCAGGGGAAATTAATGCTGTGTTGCAAAGATCAGTGTCCTAAACTGGGTTTTCCCCAAAGCAAAGGCGCGAAGACAAAAGCAAGTGTGAAAGCAATTCATTTGGGAGGTTATCCCAGGGAGCAGAAGTGAAGAGCAGACAAAGTGAAACAGAGAAGGAAGAAAAGTCAGTACAACAATGTGTTTTTATTAATTTGACCAGCACAGTGGAGTCTCTATCACACAGGATCTACTGAGGAGGCTTAAGAAATGTGCCTTGGACAGTTTAGCTGGGAATGAAAGAGGCTTTATCAATGGGCTCCTATTGTTCCTGTTGTTCAATACTGGCCCCACAAGCATTAACCACCATTCACCCCTGCTCATTTGCAGGTTATACATGCTTGAGTGCCAAGGGCATTTCCCATGGGAGGCCCATGCCATCACATCAGAGAAGCCTAGGGCAGAAGAAAGAGGAATGCAGTGTGGGCTGGAAGTGAGATTATGCAAAACTAGTCAACTCTTCCTTGGAACTGATCTCTGCAGCAGTGGCTAGGGGCAGAGATGGGGCTGAGAGAATCTGAAGTGACACACACTTGATGGCCATTAACAGCTCACCCTCAACATGTTGATGCCCTCTTTCCCTTTGAAGTCCAATCCGTCCCAAAGTCCCTTCATGGTGGTAGCCAACCAAAAATGCTATAAAGATTTAATACAAAATAGTTAGTGGAACAAGCTCCAAACCCTGCTGGTCTTGAGGCCATGGTTGACATTCATCATCTTCATCTCTGTCCTCCTGCACCTAATGTTGATTCTCCTTCACTTCAGGCAGCACTTTGGCTGATCTAGATTGTTCTCCTGATAGGGGCAACCCAGGTCTTCACTGAGGTTCTGAGTCATTTCCTTTGTCTTTGTCAGACCATTTCCTTTAGTTGCCTATTGACCATTGTTACTGGACATAGAAGCGTCAAGAGATGCTCCAAGGAATCCCTCAGTTTCTAGATATGTTCCTTCTTTCCTGATTGTGTAGCACTAACCCTAACTCCTCATGGTAGTCAGTAACAACTAGCATAGTAACTTTTTCCTCTGTTGTTTGGCCTCCTGGTATAAGGAGACCCAAATGACCAGGTGATAATGAGAGCTTCAAGTTCACTGGAAACTTTATGGTATTCCCCGGTGCATTCTCCCAAAGAACAAGGATCTGGGATCTGACAGTGCCTGAGGTTATAGGAATAGGAGGCACAAGTTCCACAAATGGAAAAACCAGCAATGGCTATATATCAGTTCTTTATGATTTTTAAATTATTTCTGTCCTAATCTCTTATTTCTTTCCCTCTTACTTTGTATTTAATTTTCTCTTCTTTTATGAGGTACAATATTATATCATTGATATTAAATCTTTCTTTTCTAATATTAGCACTTAAAGCTATAAGTTTCCATTGATACACTGCTTTTGCTGAATCCAGTATATTTTAATAGGTTGTGTTTTCAGCACTGATCATTTTGAAGTGCTTTTGAATTTCCCATATAATTTTTTTTCTTTTTTTATCCATGGGTTGTATGGAAGTATGTTGCCTAATCACTATTTGGAAGCTTTCTAAGTATCTTTTAGTTGTTGACTTTAATTCCTTTTAGTCAGAGAATATATTCTATATTATTTCAATCCTTTAAAATGTTTTGAAACTTGTTTTATAAGCTAGCATAAACAAATACAGATACAGTCTATCTTGGTAAAAGGCTCCATGTACATTTGAAAAGTACATGAATATATACAAGTTATTGGATATATGGGGTTCTGTGATTGTCAAGTTAAACTGGTTGATAGTATTCATGTTTTCAAATTCCATAGTAATTACTATCTCTGCTTGTTAAAATATTGACCTATATTTATGGGTTTGCCTATTCTGCCTACTTCGCTTCATGTGTTTGAAGCTTTTATTTGATATGTGCATATTTAGGGGTTGTCTTAGTTCAGGCTCCTGTAACAAAAATACCATTGACTGGGTGACTTAAACAACAGAAATTTGCTTCTCACGGTCTGGAGACTGGGAAGTCCAAAATCAAAGTGCTAGATGATTTGGTTCCGGGTGAGGACTCTCTTCCTGGTTTTCAGACAGATGCCTTCTTGCTGTCTTTACTTGGCAAATAGTAGAGTGTGAGAATAGGTAGACGAGGACCCTTTCTTATAAGGATACTATTAACATCATGGGGGCCCCATCCACATGACCTCATGTAAACTTAAGTACCTCCCAAAGGTTCCATTTCCAAATACCTTTGCCTTAGAAATTACAGTTTCAACATATAAATTGGGGGGGAGGAATGATACAAACATTCAGTTTATAGCAGGGTAGTTATGATTTCTTGCTAAATTGATACTTTTACTGCTCTGGACAGTCCCTCTTTATTTTTGGTGAAACTACTTATCTTAAATTCTCCTTTGATGTTAATATAGACTGATCTGCTTTCCTTCTTTTGTTGGTACACAATATCTTTTCCTTCTTTTCACTTTCTAATTATCTTTTGGAAAGTAAAGAGGTGGATCCTAGATAGAGTATCTGAAAGTTGCACATACCACGAAAATTGTCAGCAGTCCCTGTGATTAGTAGGTTAGTATCCATTTGTCCACTTTTTCTAAATCTTATACTCAGTTCTGTTGGTTTTCTGTCTTTTTCATAGTCTCGTGTTTACTACAAAGATTTCCTGAGATTTGTTCTCTATAGGTATAGTGGACTTCCAAAAATGTATACATCCTAATCAGGGGAAGCTGTAAATATGTTATTTTACATGTCAAAAGGGACTTTGTAGATGTGAAAGTGTTGGACTTTGAGATGGGGGAGGTTGTCCTGGATTATCTGAGTGGGTCCAGTGTAATCACAGGATCCTTAAAAGTGGAGACCCTTTTTCCCAGTTGTGGTCAGAGAAAGAGATGTGATGATGGAAGAAAGGTGTTGAGAAATTCAGCATTGCCGACCTCCAAGATGGAGGAAGTGGCCAGGCGCCAAGGAGTGCAGGCGCCCTCTAGAGGCTAGAACAGGCAAGGCAACAGATGCCTCCCAGAACCTCCAGGAAGAACACAACTTTACCCACAAATGGGTATCAGCCCAATTAGACCCATGTCCGACTGATGACAGAATTATAATAAGTTTGCGTTGTGTTAAGCCACCAAGTTTGTGGTCATTTGTCAACAGACAACACATACCTGTGCTACTAACCTTGATATTGACGTGATGAAGCATGGAGCCAGCATCACATTCTACCTGAGAACCTAAAGCTCCTTCTAAGAAAATTCTCAGAACTGGAATCCAAGAGCATTTCTCATATCCAGCTTCTCTGAAGTTGATACAAAATTGCTCAAATAGAAGGAAAAGACAAAAGCCTCAGAGTATTTTTCCCCCAGCAGTTTGGATAAGAGAGACTTTATTTTTAAATAATTTATTATTTAAGGCATAAATTAATTTTTTAAAGAAAAAATTAAATGAGTTAGGCTGTGGAAAGGTTTGTTTTGGATCTGAAGCAAAGTTTCAAACCTTTAGGCATTTTCCCTAAGGTTTTAGATCCTGCGGAAACCGTTTCCATGGCAACAGGACTGTAGACACACCCCAAGGGGCTATCACCATAGATGTAACTAGAGATGGCCCCAGAATGGGGGGAACTGGACAACTGCCCAAGATCTAATACATAAATAGAACCCAAACTGCTGGCCAAGGAGCTGTAACTCAAGAGAGTCAGGTGGTGGAGAAGGAAGCGCGTTGGCTGTTCATGCCAAAACAAAATAACACAAAACTCAGACGTCCTCTCCATGCACATCCAGAGCAAATTAATTGAGAGTGGACCCTACTTTCAACCTTGTTCTTCCACCAGTGTCCTTTCCCACGTACTTTTCCAGATCTCCTCTCCCTCTCCACATGCTGTTTTTGGTTGCGCCTTTAAAAGTTCTCTTCAAGACTGCTGCTGATGCTCCTTCAATCTCAATTTACTTATCTAATCATGGGAGAGGAGACAGCTAGAATGAAGAGCAGTCACTTGGAGCAATGTACGGAGCTACCCTCTTCTGGGAAGTGCCTCCCAGAGGTGATACTGCAGCCAGGAATTTGCATGGAGCATTTTCCAACTTCCAGATAACTTTCTTGTGCGAGAGGGCAAGGTAAAAAGGATATTTTGAGTATGAGTTTAAGATATGCTGCCTTTAAAACATATCAAAAGATGTAAAAAATAAGATCTGCACATGAAATCTAGTCAATAAATAGGATTATCAATGGAGAGCATTCATTGGCTCTTCTACGGTTATTACAGTTGAGTAAATGTCACAGCTTCAAGATAGTGAATTTGATGAAAAGATGAATTGACTAAGAATCACCCTCTTTCTAGCCAGGCTTCTCTTCTCTTAATCACATGATTATAAAATTAAACTAAACTAGAATTTTACACTTTTAGGATATTGATCCCATTCCTTCCACCCTATTCTCTATCTTCCAATTTATTAAATTGGATTGAGTTTTTCTTTCTTAGAGAAATCTAGATAAATCCCATGCAATTCAGTCAATGATCTATAATCACCAAGTTGGGGTCTGGTCAATGAATCCTTTTCCACCCAAAAAACTAGTGAGTCATCTTTTCTTTGAAGTTGGGCAAAACCCAGATGTGATCCTTTTCAACATTATCCATCCACAGGAGGAAGATACTAGTATTTTGTTTGAAAAAGATATACAAAGTAACCTTGATATATATTTGTTTTCAACCAATATCATACTTAAAATCAATGATTGCCACTGGCATTCCATTAAATATTCTTTTTTGCTGAGAAAGAAATGGCAGGCATTTAAAACTCGTTTCAGGCAGCAAAATTAATATAATTGAACATTCACAATTATTTCTCATAAAAGCAAGAAGTATGAATCATTCTTACCAACAATTTTGAAAGACTTCAGTTCTCTTTTTGTAAAAACCAGTCAAACCTGACACTTAGAAATTGTATACTGAGAAAATGATGAATAGACTCAACTTTGATCAAGGCTGAACTCTCTTGGTAACTTTTAAAAAACTGACCACTAGAAAGTTGGTTTTCTTTTGTTACTCATGTCTCTTTTCTTCAAGTTCCTCTTTCAAACCATGCATATACACAACTCTTTCAAAGTAATCATTACCTTTAAATAAAAAAAAAAAAACAGTTGACTCTTCAACCATATGGGTTTAAACTACTTGGGTTCACTGACAGATTTTCTTCTGCCTCTGTCACCCCTGGGCCAACAAGACCAATCCCTGCTCTTTTCCTCCTCCTCCTCAGCCTATTCAAGGTGATGATGAGGAGAATGAAGACCTTTATGATAATCCACTTCTACTTAATGAATAGTAAATATATTTTCTCTTCTTTAAGAATCTATCTCTAGCTTACTTTATTGTAAGAGTAGAGTTTATAGTACATATAACATACAAAATATGTATCAATTGAGTTTGTTATTGGTAAGGTTTCTGGTCAACAGTAGGGTTATTAAGTAGGGTAATTAAGTTTTGGGGGAGTCAAAACTTACATGCAGATTTCTGACTGTGTGGGGGTTGGTGCTCTAATCCCAGCATTGTTCAAGGATCTGCTGTACTAAAGCTGGCTACTGGGTGTCTTTGCTGAGCTATACAAATAAGAATATGTCTAAGGCACTTCCCCTAATGAAAAAATGGAGAAGTGAATTGTTAAATACAAGTTAAAAGCAGATAACATTTTTGTCTCTCTTAATTGTATGTGACAATGATGAGATCTTTATCTTATAACTCATAGTTTTCAAAAGAGAAATTTTCATTTATCTTCTGCAGCTTCCTGAGTTGCTTAGGGAAGAACCCTTTGGGAAGTTATAGTCCTTATAAGATTCTGTATTTAAATATTCAGCAAATAAAATCTGCAATTCTGAAGTCTTTAAGCCTCTAGTTTGGCTGTCCCAGATACACTGGAAGCTGTGGTCCTGGCTTTCTGGCTTGATAAGGAAAATTTAAAATGCTATATTAAGTTGTTTTTTGTTTGTTTGTTTTTTTTTTTTTTGAACATAGCTACTAATTGAAAAAGGCCTAAATTTAAAACAGGGCCTGTGTCAATGAGAACAAATCTCCCAATTCCGGAATATTGTTGAGTCACCATAGTAACGTGTTGAGGATCTTACTATTAGCAATCAAGTATGATTTCAAAATAGGACACACTCTGACATCTCACTTGTTATTGATGTCAAAAGAAGGAACAACAACAACAAAAAATGAATTTCATAAAAGAAAAGGAAAAACTTACATAATGAACACAGGATAGCCACACTCAGATTTTATTGAATTAAACTCCTGGGAGGTTGTTCAAAGCAAGAACTTATGTAGTAATTTCAAGCAAACATTTCGGAGCTAATTTTTATGCTTCAGAATGTTGTAGAAAGAGAAATTGCAGAGGGCCTTCCTAAGATGCTGTAGCTGATAAAACCTCATCTCCATGAAAATAGGTAACCTCACCCAATCAGGTCCACCTTCTTTATTTAATAAATACTGTACTATTATAATTTTATAATATTTACATTACAATAAGCTAAAAAACTAAACAATATTAATATTATAATAACCTAGAAAGCTAAGTAGATAATCAGTAAGCTAAGCAGTTAAAGCAAAGCTTTTGAAATCTTGGAATGCATGAGTGTGTTTATTGTGGTAAAGTACACATGATATAAAATTACTGCTTTAACAGTTTTTTTGTTATACAGCATTAACCACATTTACGTTGTTGTACCATCACTACTATCCATCTCTGGAATTTTCTATCTTCTCAAGGTGAAACTCTTTACCTGTCAAAGAATAATTCCCCATTCCCCACCTCCCCTCAGTGTCCTTGACAAGCAATGGTCTATTTTCCGTCTCTCTGAATTTGAGAACCATAGGTACCTCATGTAAGTGGAATCATATAATATTTGTTATTTTGTATCTGGTTTATTTCTCTTGGCATAATGTCTTTAATTTTCATCCACGTTATAGCATGTGTCAGAATTTCATATCTTTTCAATATTAAATAATATTCCATTGTATGTATATCTATATATTTTTTGTTTATTGATTTATCCCTTGATGGACATTTGGCTACTGTGAGTAATGCTGCTATGAACATGGACATACAAATATCTTTTTGCGTTTCTGCTTTCAATTCTTTTGAGTATATACTCAGGAGTGGAATTGCTGGATGATAAGGTGATTTTATTTTTAACTTTTTGAGGAACCACTATACTCTTTTTCATAGTGGCTCCGCCATTTTGCATACCCACCAGGAAGGTACATCAAAGGTTGCAATTTCTCCACATCCTCACCAACATTTGTTACTTCCTGTTTTTTTTTCAAGTCTTTTTTTAATTTTTAAAAGAGTAGCTATCATGGCTTGCATATTTATGTGCCCCCAAAATTCATATGTTGACATTCTAATCCTCAGTTGGATGATATTAGGAAATGCAGGGCCTTTGATTGGTAATTAGGTTATTATTATTATTATTATTTTAGCGAATATACAAGAGGTGCTATATCACCATTGTTTCTTAAAACTGAGTAGTACTCCATGGTATACATACACCACATTTTATTAATCCACTCATGAATTGATGGGCACTTGGGTTGTTTCCACAGCTTTGCAATTGTGAATTGTGCTGCTTTAAACATTCGAGTGCAGGTGTCTTTTTCATAAAATGACTTTTGATCTTTTGGGTAGATGCCCAGTAGTGGAATTGCTGGATCGAATGGTAGATCTACTTGTATCATTTTGAGGTATCTCCATATTGCTTTCCACAGAGGTTGAACTAGTTTGCAGTCCCACCAGCAGTGTAGGAGTGTTCCTCTCTCTCTGCATCCACGCCAGCAGTTGTTGTTTGGGGACTTTTTGATAAAGGCTATTCTCACTGGAGTTAAGTGATATCTCATTGTGGTTTTGATTTGCATTTCCCTGATGATTAGAGATGTTGAACATTTTTTCATATATTTGTTGGCCATTATTTTGTCTTCTTTTGAGAAGTTTCTGTTCATGTCCTTTGCCCATATTTTGATAGGGTTGTTTGAATTTTTTCTTGCTGATTAGGTTTTGATAAAGTCACAAGGGGATTAAGTCCTCATGATGGGATTAGTGTCTTTAAAAGAAGGGAAATAGACTAGAGATTTCTCCTTTCCCCATGTAAAGGGTACAAGAGAAGACAGACTTCTGCAAACCAGGAAGAGGGCCCTCACCCGCTTAATAATAAATCTGCAAGTAATCTGACTTTGGACTTCCCAACCTCCAGAACTGTGCAAAGTAAACTTTTGTTTTTAATCTATCCAGTCTATGATATCTTACTATAGCAGGCCAAACTGTCTAAGACAATAGCCATCAAAATAAATGGGAAATAGTATAGCACCATAGCTTTTATTTGCATTTTCCTAATGATTGGTGATATTGACCATCATTTTGTGTGCTTATTGCCATTTGTTTATCTTCTTTGAAGAAATGTCTGTTCAGCTCCTTTGCACATTCTTCAATTGAGTTGTTTGGTTTTTTGTTGAATTGTAAGAGTTCTTTATTGTTATCGTAAACCCATCGTTCACCATCTGGATCAACTTACTGCAAGTACATCTAACTTAAACATGAAATAAATGTAATTAAAATATATATAATATGTGAAATATACAGTCAAATGTTTCAGCTTCTTTTTGTTAAGTCCCTTTACTACAAAACTGGAAATTGGATTGTGTTTTATCTGAGTTCTATAGATTATTTTCAGGATGCCATTTTAAATTTATAAGAATTGATGAACCATATAGGGCTTCTCTAAAGTAGCATGTTCAAACATGGCTTCCAAACACCAAAGGGCCTATAATTTGTTTAAAACCATTCATTCCTACTTTGTCACTGCTTCGTGCTGGGGTGTGAGCTACTGGGTCACAATAATCCAAATCCTCACCCCATCAAATTAACTAATTAAAAGGAGGAAACACCCATCACAAGCACACCCAAATAGAACATTCAGCATGCTCCTTTACAGACAGTTAAAAAACATGTCGACCTGTTTTCCATTGGCATAAATCTTAAAGCCCTTGAATATTTTATGTGCTTGGTCTTTTATTTGGCAGTTAAAATAATCTAATAGTTCTCTACAGGAGGTGATTTTTATTCCCCAGGTGACATTTGCCCCCAAAATGTCTGAAGGCATTTTTGGTTATCTTGACTGGGGGCAAAGGTATCCTGACTTTAGTTAGAAGCCCAGGGATGCTACTAAACATCCTACAGTGGACAGAAGAGGCCCCACAACAAAGAACTATCTGATCCAAAATGTCAATAATGCCACGATTGGGTTACATCTCCAATCCTTGTTGACCAGAGTGTGCACTCCAGTAGGACTATGTCAGAAAGAGATGTCCTTATTCTGAGCATCTCAGGATTCAAAATAATGTGACACAAGAACACTCTGGGGCACTTCACATGGACACTTGAGTGAACCTTTCCCTCTAAATGGTGTTATGGCATTTCACAAACCTGAAATGGTGCCACATGCTTCTCTAAGAATAAAATACAGCCATAGGAGATGATTTTTTTTTAACTATTCCAAAGTTCAGGAAGAGCTTGGTCATCTATCTATATCTATATATACTTGGTCATATATACGTGTGTGTGTGTATATGTGTGTGTGTGTGTGCTTTGCAACAACATGCATTTAACAGCTTTGTAAACCTTAATAGAAGAGTCAAAAATAATACTTTTATATATTATCTATTTGACATTTAAAAATTTTTTGAAAACAAAAGTAAGAAGAGTTGGGTTTATTTGATAACTATGTCATTCTAAGACTTCTGCCAATATTAGAATCCTTACAACCACAATTGGGATCCTTACAACCTTAATCTAGATTATATTTCAAAACTGAGTAGGTATTAAGAATTTTGTAACTATTTGGGGAATTTTAAAGGTTATTAAGTTCTGAATAACAGAGTCTCTCATGTTTTCCCACCGAGCTTTTCCCAGCAGTTGAATATATCTGGATCTTATTCTGGTTTTTTTATTCTTTTTTTAGCTTCCTGAGATGACTCATGTTCAAACACAACGACCCTGGGTGATGTTTCTCCTGCAGAATTTTGGATTGATCCTAGGTTGGCTTTCTCTCCTCCTCTTGGCTATATATGAACAAAATATTAAAATATAAGTTAGCATCCTCAAAATCCTTCAGAAATGATTCTATATGGTCTCGCTTTGTTTCTTTTATTGCACTCTATGGTGATTTGTAAATTAAGTATTTTTTTTCCTTACGTAAAGTGTATGTCCTTTAGTTCATTAATTTATTAATTTTATAAAGTAATTTTGTTTTTGGAAATTTATAAAAATCAAACAGTCCTTAATTGAAATTTTGGTTTTTGTTTCCAACACCGTGATAAAATTGATTTTTTAAAAAAAATTAGTAAATTCTGAATTAATTCCAGTAAACTTTAAAAAAATATTATGTTCCCAGGAAAGAATGTATGTTTATAGTATTTGAAGTGGACAGATGCCTGTTAGGGTAAAATCAACTGCGACTTCTTTGATGTCAATAACATATATTTGCTTTTCTGTGAGATTATAAACCATAAGCAAACTAAGTGACAAAAAACATAATAAAGTCTAGTTTCAATGTGATGATTTGTATTACCTTCTGTTATTGGATGTCAGATTGTGAGTTATCTTTTAAAAAACCAATATAGTGTAGTTCACTGACTCAAGGTACTCATGAATAAGCCATCTTGGTAAGCCTAAAGGATAGTATGTCAGCATGCTTCTCTGTAACTAACCAAACAAAATCTATTCCAGGAAAGGGGAATTGGAAACAAAAGATGAGTTCAAGATTTTTTAAAATAATAAAGCTTGAGTCAGGCAGTAGATTAATGCCTTAAACACTCAGAGATTTAACAGTATATTTATGGGAATAATCTCACTGACAAGTGAGATATATTTTATATTCTTTTTGAGGTAACAGAATCCTAAACATGATTTTTTTTTTAGTAGCTAAGCTCATGAAATCAACAAGCAACATTATTGATAACCTAGCTAGATTGTTAAAGCAGAAAATAACCCTGGCTTTCGTCATTTTCTTTGGAAAATGGATGCCTAATATTTTTCTTATTTTTTTAATGATATGTCTTGACAAGGGGAAAAGCCCATTTGACTGCCAACATGACTCACATTGCTAAGTCAAATACATCCCTCCCACCCCTTCCTCACTAGCAGGTAGATACTCTTTGCCATGCTCCACTCAAACACAGCCTTTTTTCAACCACCTTTGAGTTCAAAATGAGGTAAGTTTCTTCTCCAGTTGTCTTTAGAACTTGATTTAAGGAAACGTCATCGTATAGCGTCATAGTTCTCAAACTCTGGCATGCAGTAGGGTCCACTGGAAGGCTTATCTATGGAAAATACAGGTTGCTGGGCTCCATCACTGGAGTTTCCGATTCACTAGGTCTGGAGTGAGGTCTGAGACCTTGATTTTGAACCACTTCCGGGTGATGCTGATTCTGTCGTTGGGACGCCACTCTGAAGGCACTGCTGCAGTGAGTGATAGAAGTCAGGCAGCTTTGGTTTCAAGAAAGAGCAGGTGCACAACTCTATTGCCCAAGAGCTGTGTGCTTTTGAGTAAGTTGGTTAACTCATCTACAACCTTCATGCTAGACGTGAGTTTCTAGGCTGAAACTTCTCTCCTTGTCCCCTTGCCTTGGAGCGCCAGATCCATCCCAGGAGTCGCTGGACAAAGAGGCCACAGTTAGTGCTATTACTCACATTTGCCCCAAAAGGTAAGCAGATTTGCCACATAGAACTTTGCCTCCCTTTTTCTTTTGTTAGGGAACAGGTTTTAGCTGAACAAAAATCCCTTTGTACAAGTCAACACGGTGTGGAGGTCACACACAAGGAGTTTTTGGCACCATCTCTGTTTGGGTTTTTTGTGACCAGGCTCTGATTTGGACATTAAGCCTTAATTTAAGCCAATTTAATTAGAAAAGCTCTGATGGATGACTTTGTTCCAAGTTCAAGTTTAGAGTTGTTTGGAGCTGGCTGAATTAGAATTTTCAGAGTGAGCTGCTCACTCCATAACCTGCACGTTAGAGTGAGTCGAATTTGACCTTCTGGGAAAGTTGGAAGTAGGATGCAGACAGGCTTGAAGGGAGATGCCAGTCAAAAGGATTCAGAGGGACATCTTCATTGAGTATTTTGCAGGTCTGTTATTAGCGTGCCCTGATTGTGAGCAGAAAGAAATTACCTGCAGGAGTCATTTTGAGGATTGTATGGTGTAGTGACTCCTGAGAACACCTTTCTAGATCACCATTTCTCCTCATCTGTTGGCTTCTTGCTAGTCCAACGGTAGCCTGAGATGGACCTCTAGCCATAAGCAATCTTAGAATGCTAGAAAATCTCTATTCCTCAACATTGAGCAGTAATAATAAAACCATGATGACAACTATTTTGCCTTCTAAATATGAACAGAGTCTAAATTGGGGATGACTGAATACCATCATGTCTTTTAAGCTATCTAAGTTATGTGTTACTCACTGATCTTTGGGGTGAGTGGTGTTTTCCTTGAAACCAGATCTCTCAATAGCGTTTCAGTATTTCTGTTTCCCAGGCCTACGTTTAGGATTCCATTGTATTTCTACTTGACGATTGAGTTGTTTTTGTTGTGGGTTTTTTTCTTTTTTGCTGCTGAACTAGAAATGTTCCCGGAGAAAAATCAAAGAGCAAATCTACAGAAATCTTATTTAAACATCCATCATTGTTGACAGGGCCATCTTTAGGGACAGGGGAATTGTTCCTTGTCACTATGACGTGGAGTACAGAGCCCGGGGAGGTGGCTCCACTGCTATGTGTCGAACAGGACTGGAGTCTTATACAAATGTGTCCATAAATTCTGACCACTTCCAACCCCTCCACTTCCCTTCCCTGAACCCAGCCTTGCAGGTGAGACTGTCCCTTTCCTTATGAGTCACACCTCTCAGGATACTGCACGTTTGTAACTTCCCTTCCTCTTCTAAATTGGAAGGGGAAGGCTGGGACAAGAGGCTTCTTCATCACTAGGGTAGACTGGGCTCTTGCGTGGTCATTAAGAATTCAGGCTTTGAGTTGGAATCTTGGTTCACATCCCAGCTACACTGCTTAATAGCCTTGTAGTATCTTTGAACAATAATTTCTCATGGGAAACAGGGTTGAAAAGAGACCTTCTCTCACAGGATTATGGTGAGGTTTGTATGAGATACCACTCATGAAGCACTTAGCACAGTGCCTGGAAGATACTAATAGTTCAATAATTATTAAATCATCATCATCATCATTGATCTCCTCTTTTACATCACAGCTTCACAATTAACATCTCAGTGCTTTGCTTTTGGTCAAGGAAATGTCTTGGTGGAGAACAGAGATCAAGACTCTTTACATATTTTCAGTCTTTTATCAAGTCTGAAAACCAACTCCCACCATCCCTTCGAAGCTGTGCTGAATGCATCTTTTCACCATGACTCACGTCCAGAGCAGGAGAGACGAGGATTCCCTCTGGTTTGCCCCTCTCTGCCTATCCTCCCCGGGCAGGCTTCGGGCATGTGTCACAGTGCTTACACCCAGCACGGGCCCCTCTCTCTCATCCTTTCTCTCTCATAATAAGTGGAAACCTATCATGTTCCACTCCAGTTACACTTCTAAATGTTGAACAAAGGAAGCTGGCAGAGAGGAAACTGTCTGAGGTCATGGTTATTACCACGACTTGATTTTCACTCATGGAGAAGAAAAAGTAGTTCACCTGATTGCTCTTGTGTCCAATGCACCTGCTGGGGAAATCAAACCAGCCCTGAAAAGAATCTGGAACCATCCAGGTAAACAGGGTGTCTGCTCACTGGTGCCTGGCGTGTTCAAACAAGGCCAGTGCTAACTGGCCAGGAGCGCATACTTTACAAGCTGTCTGGGATTTTTGCTTTGTGGACTAGATGTGTCTTGTGGTCTCAGTATTTTCATTAAATATCAGGCTATGCAGAATGCTCATGGAGTCAGCCCACAACATAACATAACGCTGGCTTTGGAATAAGCTTTAGAGATTTAATTCAACTCTTTGATTTTATAATGGTGATATAATATCAAACATTTTTATAGCACTCACTATGCGCCAGATACTCTTAAAAGTGCATTATGAGAGTCATTTGATTCTCTTAATGAACCCTGAGAGTGTAGGTGTGATACTGTTTTCAACCCCATTGTACAGATGAAGAAATTGAGGCCCAATGAGGTCAGTTAACTTGTCCAAGTTTACAGCGCTAAGGGAGGCTGGCTCTAGTCTGTGATGTTAATTCCTGCATCACACTGCCTCCACGGACAGGAAACTGAAGTTCAGAGGGTCTGAATTATTCCCCAAACTCTTATCTTTGGAAAGGGGTTGACTGAGGCGTAAATTCCAGATCTCTGACTTGTATTCCAACAATCTCAACAATCTTGACTGTCTTCTGTGCTCCTGTTCCATCAAATCTTCTCATCTATAAGGTCTCAATCATCTGAGGTTGCTTTTACTATTTCAGTTCATATTAATTTCCCCTCATGGGGATCTACAATCTACACAGAAAGGTTTTGCACTGCCTTCTTGGTTTTCTAGTTGTTGATTTTATGGAATGATAGAGTGCTCAGAGGATTGAGCCCCAGAAGTTTGTGAGTCTTCGGGCTTCCACTTCCATCTCTGAGATTCAGGAGACCAGACTAGGTGATCCCTTAAAATCTCATTGAGTATTGGACATTTGGTCCTGTGGAAGGCCTCCCAGTGGAAGTGGTGGTGTTTGTATGCTCCACTGTATATCAAATAGCACCCAGCTTTAAGGTAGGTTCTACCAGTCTTGTAGAAGTCGCTATTACAGTAGGTTGAATTGCATGTGCTCCCAAATTCATGTCCAGCTGGAACCTTGGAAATAAGGTTCTTACAGATATAATTAGTTAAGTTAGAATGAGGACATATTGGCTTTAGGTGGGCCTTAAGTCCAATCTGACCGGTGCCCTTATAAAAAGAGGAGAAGACACACAGACCCACACACACAGAGGGAAGACGACCAAGTGAAGACCGAGGCAGAGACTGGAGTGATGGAGCTGGAAGCCTGGGAATAGCAGGAATTGCCAGCAACCACCAGAGAAGCAAGAAAAATATAAGGAAGGAATCTTTCCTAGCATCTGCAGAGAAAGCATGGCCCTGCCAACACCTTGATTTTGGACTTCAAGCCTCCAGAATTTCAAGAGAATACATTTCTGTTGTATTCAAGCCACCCAGTTTGTGGTTATCTGTTCCATAGAAGCCTCAGGAAACTAATAGTCTCTATGGAAGAATATTCCCAAAGATTAAAGCCCTTAGGATTCTCATCGACCATAAATATTTGAAGAATTATATTTTAAAAACCTGGGTTAAAGAATGATTTCAAACTGGAAGAGTGTCACTAATGATCACTTTCTGTTTTTGGTTCATTTGTTCAACAATCTCATCAACAAACCAGACAAAGGCATAGAAACTGTTATTAAATTTGTAGATGATGCAAATCAAGGAGTCGTGCAACTGTGTACAATTGAAGGAGATTTCTAAAAACTGACAGTAACGGTGGAAGCAACTTAAATGAAGGATGGTAGGGTTAAGTAAATCTCAACAGTAAGCCTCAAAACTGAATGCCCTTCAGCCTGTGAGAATGATGGTGTGGATCAATAGCTTTCAATATACAGCAACTTTCAAAATACAGTATTTTAAGCACTAAAACTTTGTTAAAACTTGTATGGAATCGCAACATATACAAGTCACCATTCTCTCTCAAGAGACCTGCAGTTCAAAACAGCCCCATCTCCATCTGCGCTATATGACCGTCTGTTATAGGGCAAGCAAGATCACAAAATATTCCTGCCTTTTTCTTCCTCCTCTGCCAGTTTTCCAGAATGTTCCTAACCACTACCCCCCCCCTTTGCAGCTGGCAAGAGGCAGAGCTGAGCCCAGAACCCCAGAGTCCCGGGAAGCACATTCCAGAAAATGTGCATTTGTGTTATATAATTATACATGAGAAGCAGGAGGACACATGTTACCTTTTAGCAGCTTGTGTTCAGAGAGCCAGACCTCGCGACAGAATGCCCTTGTCATTACCGCAGACGTTTACCTTTCCCTCTCAATAATCTATACCCCATGTGTTTGCACAAAAAGCCCTGTTCGTAGTCTGAGTGTTTTATTTTGATCTATACGATAAGAAAATCACTATCCTTTGGGTCCACAGCTCGAGGGGCCTGCTTTGCTTTTCAAGTACGATAAGTTCTTAAACACGAGCGAGATGAAAAACACATTGCGCTTCCCTCGGGGACTATTTAAAATATAAAATATAAATATTTCTCCCTTGAATGTACTTAATTTAGCGAGCCTGTATCTGGTTTGTGTCCTTTCAGTCATCACGCTGACAATGTGTTTGCTGTCCCATCGTTTAGCTGAGTCAAAATGAGCTGGAGAAGCAAAAATCAGCACTTCAGGCTTTTGCACCAGGCGGAACGCAGGAAGGTTGCCAAGCCTCCCTTGATCACATAATGCCTTTCAGATAAGGTTAACTCCACGCTAGGCCCTGCCTCGTGCTAGTGTTTTATGGTGACAGATATGCTGGCTCTGAGTCCTCCGATGCAATGAATCTATTGTGAGGAAAAGCAAACAGAAAAGTCAAGCAGCTAGCAGGGGCCATGCATCACCTCTCTGGGGCTGGACCCAGGGAGGTGGTTGTCATTGCCTTGTTAGAGCCAATTCAAAACCATCCCCTAACACTGAATGGAGGGTTTTAAGAATTTTTTTTTTGAGATAGGGTCTCACTTTGTTGCCCAGGCTAGAGTGAGTGCTGTGGCATCAGCCTAGCTCACAGCAACCTCAAACTCCTGGGCTCAAGCTATCCTTTTGCCTCAGCCTCCCGAGTAGCTGGGACTACAGGCATGCGCCACCATGCCTGGCTAATTTTTTCTATATATATTAGTTGGCCAATTAATTTCTTCCCATTTATAGTAGAGACGGGGGGTCTCACTTAGGCTGGTTTCAAACTCCTGGCCTCGAGCAATCCTCCTGCCTCGGCCTCCCAGAGTGCTAGGATTACAGGCGTGAGCCACCGTGCCCGGCCAAGAATTTTTGAACTTCAGGGAAGCAGGGAGGGGAGATGGAGAATGGTTGATGAATGAGTACGAAAATACTATTAGGTAGAAAGAATAAGGTCTTGTGTCCAGATGCACAAGAGGGCGACTACAGTTAGCAATAATTCAGTGTATATCACAAAACAACAGGAAGAGTAGATCTGGAATGTTCTCAACATGAAGAAATGATAAATGTTGAGGTGAGGGATATCTCAATTACCCAGATTTGATCATTGCTCATTGTATGCGTGCATCGAGATATCACAAGTACCTCAAAAATAGGTACAATGATTGCGTGTCCAAAAAAATTAAAAAGCAAAGACTTTCTGAACATAGAGGAATAATAAAGAAAGAGGTAGCCTCTGCCTTGTTGTATCCTCATACTCTGCCAAGCTGACCTGCTGTTCTTCAAGTAAAACTGAGATACCAGTCTTGTCTCATGTCTCTCCATCCTCAGAGATCTAGTGTGCCCCTTCCTCCTACCTTATACTTTAGGACCAAGGACATGAAGCGGGTCAGAGGAACAGGGGGCGTGGGGCTCTCTGATTCCGTTCTATGGATGGAGCCCTAGATAGTGATGCTTGTGGGTCTGAGTGGTCGTGGTTTTCCATACATTCTTTTTTCAAGTCTTCTTTTGTTATAAGAGAAAGTAAAACAATAAAAGAAACTTTACTGGATGAAAGAAAAATACATCTTTGTTAAGACAGGGGTTAGTTAGTACCCCAGAGACAGCTGTGGGAGGAAGGTGGCTTCCAAGTCCCCAGCCATAGAACCCATTCCTCAAGCAAAAGCTCACAAAAGAAATCCCACCGCATGTGACATTTTTCCGGTTAAAGTAGGGTGGCAGGACTAGTGGAGCTCCTGTGAATGGCACATCTACTTTCTGTCTCATGTAATTATTTATTCAAGGTATTTTGTATAAGTGCAGTTACACAATAGTTGTCCTTTTGTGTCTGGCATATTTCACTTAACATAAGGTTTCCAAGGTTCATCTATGTTGTGGGATGTATGAGAACTTCATTCCTTTTTATGTCTGCATAATATTCCATTGTATATATATGCTATTTTTTGTTTATCTGCTGAAGGTCATTTGAGTAGCTTCCACCTTTTGGCTATTATATAATAATGAACGGACAAATATTGGCACATGAATATCTGAGTTCCTGCTTATAATTCTTTTAAGTATATACTAGACTTAGGAGTGAAATTGGTAGGTTATTTGGAAATACTGCATTTAGGTTTTTTTGAGGAACTGCTAAATGGTTTTCCACAGTAGCTGTACCATTTTCCATTACATAACAATGTAGAAGGGTTTCAATTTATGAATATCTTCACCAACACTTCTTACTTTCTGGTTTTTGTTTATTATTATACTCTTCCTAGTAGGTGTGAAATTATATGTCATTGTGATTTTGATTTGCATTTCCCTAGTGACTAAGAATGCTGAGCATCTTTTCATGTGCTTACTGGCCATTTGTATATCTTCTTTGTAGAATTGGCTAATCAAGTTCTTTGCCTATTTTTCGAAAAATAGACCTTTTTTTTAGAGCAGTTCACAGCAAACTTAGTTGGAAAGTATAGAGATTTCCCATATATTGCTTGCCTTCATTCATGAATACCCTATCCATTTATTTATCAATATACCCTACCAGAATGGCACATTTGTTAAAATTGATGAACCTACATAGATACTCCACTATCACTCAGATTCCATAGTTTACATTAGGCGTCTACACAGTGTAACATTAGTGTTATAACACTTTTGGTGTTATACATTTTACGAGTTTGGATAAACATACAATGACATGTATCCACCATTGTAGTATCGTACACAGTAGTTTCACTGCCCTAAAAATCCTCTGTGTTCTACCTATTCATCCTTCTTTCCTGTATCCATAGTTTTGTCTTTTTCAGAATATCATATAGTTGGAATCATATAATATGTGGCCTTTTCAAATTGGCTTTTTTCAGTTAGTAGTAGGCATTTAAGTTTCCTCTAGGTCTTTTCATGGCCTGATAGCTCATTTCTCTTTAGCAATGAATATTATCCCATTTTCTGAATATGCCACAGTTTTTTTTATCCATTCACCAACTAAAGGATATCTTGGTTGCCTCAAAGTTTGGGTAATTGTGGATAAGGCTGCTGTAAACATCTGGGTGCTAGTTTTTGTGTAGATGTATGTTTTGAACTCCATTGAGTAAAATAGCCAGTAGCATGATTGCTGGATTATATGGTAAGAGTATGTTTCATTTTATATGAAACAACCAAACTATCTTCCAAAGTGGCTGTACCATTTGACATTCCCACTAGCAATGAATGAGAGTTCCTATTGCTCCACATCCTCACCAGCATTTGGTATGTCAGTGTTCTAGATTTTGGTCATTCTAATAGATTTATAGAGGTATCTCATTGTCATTTTAATTTTCAATTCCCTAACAATATATAATATTGAGCATCTTATCATATATTTATTTGCAATGTGTACACAGGTTGAGTGTCTCTTACCTGAAATATTTGGGAGCAGAAATAATTTGGACTTGAGGTTTTTTAAGATTTTGAAATATTTGCAGTATACTTACCAGTTCAGCATGCACAATCTAAAAACCTGAAATCTGAAATTCTCCAACGAGCATTTATCTTGAGTGTCATGTTGGTCCTCAAAAATTTTGGATTTTGGAGAATTTAGGATTTCACATTTTCAGATTAAGGTTACTCAGCCTGTATCTTTGGTGAGGTGTCTGTTCAGGTCTTTTGCCCATTTTTAAATCAGGTTGTCTATTTTCTTACTGTGGAGTTTTAAGAATTCTTTGTATATTTTCAACAATACCGCCTTATCAGATAAGTCTTTTGGAAATATTTTCTCCCAGTCTTTAGCTTGTCTTTTTATTCTCTTGACTCTTTTTCACTGAAGAGCAGAAATTTTTAATTCTAATGAAGTCTGTCTTATCAATTCTTTCATGGTTAGTGCCTTTGGTGTTGTATCTAAAAAGTCACCACCAAAACCCATAGTCATCTAGATTTTCCCTTATATTATTTTATAGGAGTTTTTCATAGTTTTGCATTTTATAATTATGCTTATCATCCACTTTGAGTTAATTTTTGTGAAGGGTATAGGTCTGTGTCTAGATTCATTTTTGTATGTGATGCTGAATTTTTCCAATACCATTTGTTGAAAAGATTATCTGTGCTCCATTGTATTGCCTTTGTTCCTTTGTCAAGGATCAGTTGACTATATTTATGTGGGTCTGTTTCTGGACTCTCTATTACATTCCACTCATCTATATGTCTGTTCTTTCACCAGTACCACACTGCCTTGATAACTGTAACTTTATACAGGTTAAGTATCCCTAATCCAAAAATCCAAAATTCTCTGAAAGGGTCCAGAATCCAAAACATTTCGAGTGCTAACATGATGCTCAAAAAAAAAAAAAAAACTCACTGGAGCATTTTGCAGTTCAGCGTTTTGGAGTAGGGACATTGAACTGGTGAGTATACCACAAATATTCTGATAGAAGGGTGCTGAGTTCTCCTATACCTATAGCAGATTCATCTATTTCTCTTTGGAGTTAACCTGGCTAGAGGTTTATCAATTTTGTTGCAGAAGGAACAACTGCTATAAATAGGCCTTTAGTAATGTGGTGGAGAGGTGTGGGGAAAGAGGTTGCATTTTATAGTGTTTTGATTAGGTCTCAACCTTTTAGTGAGCCTATGCCTCTATATTGTGAACTTCACAAATATTTCTCAATATTTTTCCCCCCTTAGGTAAGACTGGATGGCTAGAGTCAGCTGGATTTGGGGAATTTCCTTCTCCCACGTGGTAAGGCCAGTGTGACTGGAGTTGGGTATTCCCCTTCTCCCAGGCCAGTTAGTTTCTGATAAAACCCCAGCAGGTGAGGCTCAGGTTAAGTAGTTTCTCCTGGGGGCAGGTCTTGTTAAGAGGAACACAGCGTTCTGGTGTATTTCAATGTGGATCCTGGTTCCCCTGGAGTTTTTAACTCTCAGGCTTGTTTGTTCCTAGTCTCCAGCAATTCCTCATTCCTGTTCAGTTCTGGAGGATTCTGGTTCCCGAAGGCTCCTGCTTGTGGGTTCTGCTCCGGTAAGTTGTAATTCTTCATTTTGGCCCATCTATCTCTTTGATTTCTGGGGCACTGATGTGCCTTGTGAGGCCTCACTTCTCTTATGGATCTACAAAGGGTTGTTGATGTTTCAGTTTTCCAGCTTTTTACTTGTTAGGACAGCGTGGGAACTTCCAAGCTCCTTGCATGCAGAACAGGAAACTGGAAGTCCCTCTGCCCATGTTTCCATTGGGTTGTTTTCGTTTTTGTTGTGGAGAGTTAGGAGTTCTTTATATATTCTGGTTTTATGATCAGATATATCCCTTTTAAGATATATAATTTGCAAATATTTTCTCCCATTCTGTATGTTGTTTTTTCCCTTTCTTGATAATATCCTTTGCACAAATGTTTTTAATTTTGGTGAAATCTAATTTATCTGTTTTATCTTTAGTTGGTTTTGTTGTGGGTGTCATATCTACGAATCCATTTACCAAATCCAAGGGCATGGAAATTTGCTTCCATGTTTTCTTAATTTTTTTTTTAAATTTATTATCTCTCAGGCATTTCCCATTATATAATCTTACTTAAACTTTGCAACAAACTTATGTGGTATTATTGTCTCTTTTTGATTGATAAGGACATGGAAGCTTAAAGTCAGAATTTGCACAAGATTATACCACTAATAAAAGGAGAGGGCAGAGATTTGAACTAGTGTTTCCAAATTTCTGATGGATACTAGTTTGGAGGGTTCAGGAATGAGATAGCAAAATTTATAAGATTTCTCAGAAATTACCCAAATCATACGTTATTTTAAAAATAATCTCAACTTTCTTCACGTACTTTTCTTATTATGGATATTTTAAAAATGTGTTTAATAAATAAGGATTAAATGTAGTAGAATTTATGAAGTATAATGAACGTTGAAACACTGGAAAATGCCAGCAAAGGGTATCGGGTAGTAGTCAAACAATGTAACATTTGGATTTCCTAGCAAGGACAACAAACTTACAAAGAATCCATGTAGAAATTGCAACTTAAGGACTCATTTGCTTCTAAAACTTGTTATTTCTTAGAACAGCGCTCACTTGCAGAATTTAAATAAAGGATACAATGTGTATAAACTTATTAATGTTTATTTTATGTGCTAGAAATGACTCATTGTAGCAGCAGACAAGGCCAGAAATATACACTTATACACATGGCAACAGATACAAGCAAAACTGATTAGATTGTGAACATTCCTCTCCTAGGTTGATTGTTAAGCTTTAATTCATGCTAGCGAATTATAATACTTTATCCCTTTCCCTGATTGCTCAACTGATTTTTTTAAGATATGGGAAATCATATAAATTTTCTGAGAAATGCCGAGAAGGAATTCTTACATAGGAACAGTAATTAGAACCAGGTCTGGATTTTTTTCCCCTCTAAAACCCATGTTCTTCCCACTACTCTATCTGGAAGTCTTCCAAGAGCTGCAAGGAAGCGAGAGGAAAAGGAAAAGACCGTTGGGTTTTATGACCAGGAGGCGTTTGGTATAACACTCTCGAGAGTTATTATTGGGTGTATTTGTTTCCTATTGCCACTGTAACAAATTACCATGAACTTTATTGGCTTAAAATAAATCCATGCACAGTTATTGTTTTACAGTTCTGGAGGTCAGAATTCTCAAATAAGTTTCGCTGGGCTAACATCAAGGTGTTGGCAGGGCTGGTTCTATGTTGGAGAATATGGATTTTTGTGGGTTGTTTTTTTTCTTTCCTTTTCCAGATAAGGTGGCTACCTTTATTGCTTGGCTTGTGGCCCTGTCTTACTCTGTTTGTGGTGCCATAACAAAATACCACAGGTTAGGTAATTTATAATGAACAGATATTGATTTCTCACAATTCTGGAGGCTGGAAGTCCAAGATTCAGCCACGAGCAGATTCAGTGTCTGATGAGGGGCCAGGGTTGACATCCAACCTATTGCTGCGTCCTCCAGAGGAAAGGAATGCGGTATCGGGGACAGAAGAGATGGAAAGGGACAGACTTCCTCCATTAAGCCCTTTCATAAGGACACCTGTTCTCATTCATGCGCGTGGAGCCCTCATGACTCAATCATCCCCTGAAGCCACACTATTGAATTTTATATCTTTCCTTCCAGTGGCCCCTGCCATGTGTGGCTATTTAGATTTAAATCAATTGAAATTAAGTCAGATTAAAAATTCCTTAGTCACACCAGCCACACTTCAAATGTCCAACAGCCACGTGTAGTTAGCAGAAACCACACTGGACAGTACAGACATAGAGCATTTCCATCATCACAGAAATTTCTCTTGGTCAGTGCTGATGTAGAACACAGAAAATAATCAATAAATATCTGAGAGGAAAAAAACAAGAAAGGGAGACAGGAAGAGAGAAAGGGAGGAAAGATAAATATAATTTTGAAAGGACGTCAGGAAAAAATGGTCCAAGATTTAGAAATTGGCAAAAGAGATTACTCACTATCCGTTTAACAAAGGGTTGGGAAACCCATTGGGGATTATCTGCTTTCTATGAGGTTGTGCTGTGCACCTTTCACTGACTTTTTACTATCTAGGCAATTTTTCCAGGTCTGCAGAGGAAGAAGTTAAGTTGCAGAAAACTGATAGGAATGCAAATAATTTTGCCCACAGTGATGCAAATATATTCTGTTCTACTAGACAATTCATTTCCTCCTGGTATAAAAGATAATCTCAAACATTACATTTTATTGCCCTGTAGCATATTAACACACTGTATCTATTAGCAAATTTATTTCTGGCATTCTTAAATGAGGAAAACTCTGGTCTTTAAAGTTTCCTTTTGAATATATGATATTAGTATCTTACTGGTTCCCTTATTGATTAAATGAGTTGGATAAAATCTCACATACATGTTAAATTTTTATGCATGCATGAGATGCATTGTTTTAACATTTAAAATATTATACCTTAGGAGTTTTTTTTTTATTTTTTTTCTTTTATTTCATCATATTATGGAAGTACAAATATTGTTAGGGTTACAAATATTGCCCCTGCTCCCTCCCTCCCCCCGATATGTCCAATCCCCTGGTGGTGTGCGTCACACACGTTTTGGAAGCATACACCCCTTTCCTCCTCCCCACACCTGCCTGCCCACCACCTGTTAAAAAGTTATGGGGTGTTTTTTTTAGCATTTTAGTTACATTGTATATCTTTGCCTCTCCCTGAAGGCTGTGGTAAGATGCTCAAGAGGGCTGCCCTGAAAGCCTGGTCAAATGCATCACTTGAGACGTGTCTCCCATAAGCTGTCCAAGCCCACGTTTGCTTTTCTTAGCTCCCAGAGTGAATATCAAAAAGCAGTAGAATTTGTAACTTTGCAGACTCTCTGTTTCTTTAGGTTCTTTTATTCTCTCTACCATTTTGGGGGTTTTTTTGAGCATGTATTTGTTTTTGATTCTTGTGCATGCAAAGTCACTAATCATTCCACGTTAGTTGCAACAATAGGATTTAGTTTTATGGTCTATTTGGTGATTCTTGCCAGATGGATGGTGGAGAGGAATGAGAGGCATGTTTTCAACTTTTTAAAAATTATAATTTAGCAGGGCAAAACCAGTAACAAATGAGACGAAGCTCCTTTGCCAAAGGTCCTTTTTGAGATACTGGTCTCCATATACCTAAACAAAGAGAAGAGTTTAAGGTAGTTGTTGGGAAGAAGAAAATTGCTTTGCCAAATCTATAATCGAAGATTCTCCAAGATGGTGAAATTGGCAGAATAACAAAAATAATATATAAAGGTGAAAATGTGCTTTGTAGTCCCTGAGCATGGGAAATAGAGGATGTAATTAAGGCAAGAGTAAAAAGCAGTAGGCCAGGCATGGTGGCTCACACCTGTAATCCTAGCACTCTGGGAGGCTGGGGCAGGTTAATCGTTTGAGCTCAGAAGTTCAAGACCAGCCTAAGCAAGAGGGAGACCCCATCTCTACTAAAAATAGAAATAAACTAGCTGGACAACTAAAAATATACAGAAAAAATTAGCCAGGCATGGTGGCGCATGCCTGTAGTCCCAGCTACTTGGGAGGCTGAGGCAGGAGGATCACCTGAGCCCAGGAGTCCAAGGTTGCTGTGAGCTAGGCCGATGCCACGGCACTCACTCTAGCGTGGGCAACAGAGTGAGACTCTGTCTCAAAAAAAAAAAAAAAATAAGAAGCAGTTTTTGGATTGAGATATTAATAGGAAGAAAAAAGTCCTTAAAAAGAGTTCCATATGGTCAAGGTAGAAGTTTGTTAGTTTTACATCATACTTTGAAATGTTAAAAGAGGAAATAAAGGATAATAAATAAAGGGATATAGCCAGGAAAAAGATTTCTGTGATGGATATAAAAAGAAATAAAGGCTGAGTGCAGTGGCTCATGCCTATAATCCTAGCACTCTGAGAGGCCAAGGTGGGAGGATTGCTTGAGCTCAGGAATTTGAGACCAGACTGAGCAAGAGCGAGATCCCGTCTCTATTAAAAATAGAAAAATTAGCCAGGTGTGGTGGCGCATGCCTGTAGTCCCAGCTATGTGGGAGGCTGAGGCAGGAGGATTGCGTGAGCCCAGGAGTTTGGGATTGCTGTGAGCTAGGCTGACGTCACAGCACTCTAGCTGGGAGCTGGGGCAACAGAATAAGAATTTTTCTCAACAAAAAAAAAAAAGAAGGAAGGGAGGGAGGGAGGGAGGGAGGGAGGGAAGGAAGGAAAGGAAGAAAGTTGAGGAAAACACATTTTTCTCTATCCTTGTGGGTTCAGTTCCTGGGAGCCTGCAAATTAAAGCAAAAACAGACTGACTAACAAGAGAAAGACACACAATTTTTAATATTTATATGCATTGCTGTTCATAGAAAAGAAGTAAAACTCAAAGAAGTGGTTTGACTCTAGGGCTTATATATGCTTTCAACAGAGGAAAGGCCATTGGGGCTTCAAAGAACAACAAATCGTGGAGAAATGACAAAGATATCTATAGGGGAACTAATGGAAGACAAGTATGATATAAGTAAGATCTGTTTATAGAAATGTCTCGGTGTTGACTCCCAGTCTCCATTGATAAGATGCTATTCTTGCTAAATTCATTTGATGGAGTCTTGAAAATTTGTCTCAACACTTAGAACTGGGCCAAGTTACCAGGTAATATTATTATCACCTTTGTATTCATTTACATATCATGCTAAAGTATATAAAATAGAGGCATTTACAACATGGCTATTTTAGTCTATTAAAATGTAAAGCTCTTTGCGTAACATCAGCTTTGCAATTAATGTATTTGCTATATAGGATATATATTCTTTATTTTCCTTTGGATAGTTCTCTCTCCCTACATCTGTTGATTCTCAGTTGCCTTCAGCTCTAAATAATCCTTACGCCACAGTGACATATTTTGGGGTGACATAGTCTGATCACCTTCAGTGACTTTCTAAAACTGTATTAGGTTGCAATGTGTGAATATTAGCAAACATTGAGGAAAGCACTTATGCATGCATGTATTCATTCCTTTCAATACACCTTTACTGAGTGCTACCAGAGTGCCAAGCATGTGGCCAGGAGCTCAAACTAGAGACATTCTCTGCTTTCAAAGGCATTCAAGCTAGGAGGGGTCAAGCTTGAAGATATTAAGCTTGTGCTTCAAGTAAATTAAGTAAAATGCAATGCCAAAAGGCTGTGGAATAAGTATGTACCTCACACAAAGGGAACATAATAGGATAGATTGTCTATTTCATCTGAGAAAAAAAAATAACACCATACTGAAAATATGAAGGTTGCAGTTATTTTCCATGGCTTCTGACCAACTCTAAGTGCAATCAGAAATCAGAGTCACTCTGTGACTCAGTAGTGATTACTGTTGAATAGCAGACTTAGCTAGCAAATTGGTATTTACCAGAAGCTATGTTCAATAAACAGTTCATCTGCAGATGTTACTTTGGTTGAAAAATGTATGCCTTTGAAAGTTTTACCATTTTGCTTATTTTCTTAGAAAGGAAAGTAAACCAACAAAACAATAGTAATTATACCCACATCCAGTAATATGGCACTATAAAAAAAAATATATATATATACATAAAATTTGGAGTTTGGGGTGGATTTCATGGAATCTCTAGTCTATTTCACTAGACTATTTGTCTAGTTTATTGCACTGATGTATATTGAATACCTGTGTCTGACTTATTGCTAACCTAATCTGGGAGCCTCTTGATGAAATGTTTTGGATTGAATTTCATGTAGTGACATTCGTTCACTGTGTGAAAAATGCATTAGCTGGATTTGTTCAGCGATCTTTGTGCCTCTGGGCAATTTTTTCCCTTAGAAGTTATCCAATAGCTTGCAAGCAAATTCTCACAACGACTCAAACTCATGCCTTTTTCTCAACCAGCTAAACGTTTCTAAAATCTGCTGTTGTTTTCCTAACTGCTTGATGTCTTTCTATAACCCTATTATAATCCGATCTCAAATCTATTACAAATAAACTTTACCCTTTCTTAAGCTATCAATCATAGGCAAGACCTTTGTAAATTAAACCAGTTGCCCTGAGCAACAATGAAGTGCTACATATTTCAAGGAAATCAGCATCGCTCTTTGAAGTAAACAGGGGTAATTTTCCATTCTTTTCTACAATACTTTGTGCCAGTAAAAAAAAAAAAAAAACCAAACCTCAGTGTGACAGTATAAATGTGTTGATCTTCAATCACTATCTGACTCAACTGCTGCTGGTGCCAGAAGAGAGGTTCTTTTGCAAGAAAATTCTTTCTGTGACTTTCGGCAGGCTGCGGTGTGTGGGGGCAACACTCAGTCGCCATGGTGGTGCAGGTGGCCCTGTCAGGCAATGACAGCTGTAAATGGCCATTTATTCTGAAAATCAAGCTGCTCACTTCTGTGTGCACAGAACATAGCAGTTGCTTGAAATTACTCTTCAAAATCATATCTCTGTCTTCATTTTTTTTTTCTCTCTTTTAAGGTGGTATATTTGATACAAGGATTTCCAGAATTTATTTTCATCTGGTGCCACTTTTTTTTTCTGGATCTTTCTGTCAGTCTGCTCTGTCATTCTTTTTGAGCACCTAAACTTACCTCTCACCCCACCTGCTGTTTTATAGACAAACAAACACCCCAAGAATAATGGCCTCAAAACCCCACAGCCATTCAGCCAGGACCCATGGCTTCTTTTTTTTTTTTTTTTTGAGACAGAGTCTCACTTTGTTGCCTGGGCTAGAGTTCTATGGTGTCAGCTTAGCTCACAGCAACCTCAAACTCCTGGGCTCAAGCAATCCTACTGCCTCAGCCTCCTGAGTAGCTGGGACCAGACAGGACCCATGGCTTTGCTTTAAATCTCACTTGAAGTGGGACTAAGAATTCCTTCTAGAGACTTCCATGTAATCAGCTGTATTCATTACAGTGGTTCTATTTAGGACCCTTGAAACCTAAATGTAAATGTATTATGTGACGTACACTTAGAACTATTATTTCTTTCTTTTCTCTCATTTCTCCACCTGTCCTGAGGGGCATGGAGCCTGCCTGCTTTCCTTCTCTCAAAAGTCCTCTTACCTCTTCTCTTGCCTTCCAGTCCCAGCCTTTAGCCTGGTCACCTTCTGCCTCAACTATTGCAGTTGCTACTGAGCTATAGCTTACTCCTCTTTCTTTCTCATCAAACCAATTCATCCTACATAGTGTCAGCAAGAAACAGCCTAGCCATGCTTCAAAATGATAAATGGCTCCCCAAACCAAAAACTGGGGTTCCCAGACCTTGAGGAGTTTGATGATATCATTTTGGGGCTCTGTGAGTTTCTCTATAATCATTTCTAAAATTTTGTGTCATCCTTTGGTCAGCGGTCGCCAACTTTTTGCCACCAGGATCCATTTTCATGGAAGATAATTTTGCCACAGACTGGGGAGGTGGGGCCATGGTTTGGGGATGATTCAAATGCATTAAATTTATTATGCACTTTATATTATTATTCCATCATAATATATAATGAAATAATTATACAATTCACCATAGGTGGGGGACCCCTGCTTTTGGTGACAAGCCATAAAATGAATATAGGTATGGAATTATTCAGGTGCTTGTAACGTAGTGTGGATAGGCAATTTCAGAATCCGCATTTGTTTCTGTGTTTACTTATCCCCTATGGAGCAAATTTTTAAAAAAATGCAGTTTTTCTTAAATTTCTGGTTAGAGCAATAAGGGACCTTGAATGAAATAACAGAGCAAGTGTTTGCAAGACACTCACAGGAAATGGTCATTCTCAGAATTGAGCCACATTTTAAAGCTTTCTATGAGGACTGAACATGATGATGCCCAGTGGTGGGTGATTTTTTAAAATAGTCCCCAGGCATTAAAAACCTCAATCAGTTGGGTGTTAATTATATTTGTGCTGCAAAATGTGGATCTGCTTGCTTTATCCCATGAGTCGGTGCTTTGGTTTTGTACAAGTTCCATAAGGCTGGGAGTTTGTCAAGAGCTTTGTGACTCTAATCATCAGGGAAATGCAAATCAAAACCACAATGAGATATCACTTAACTCCAGTGAGAATGGCTTTTATCAAAAAGTCCCCAAACAATAAATGCTGGTGTGGATGCGGAGAGAGAGGAACAATCCTACACTGCCAGTGGGACTGCAAACTAGTTCAACCTCTGTGGAAAGCAATATGGAGATACCTCAAAGCAATACAAGTAGATCTACCATTTAATCCAGCAATCCCACTACTGGGCATCTACCCAAAAGATCAAAAGTCACTTTATAAAAAAGACACCTGCACTGGAATGTTTATAGCAGCACAATTCACAATTGCAAAGCTGTGGAAACAACCCAGGTGCCCATCAATACATGAGTGGATTAATAAAATGTGGTATATGTATACCATGGAGTACTACTCAGCTTTAAGAAACAATGGTGATATAGCACCTCTTGTATTTTCCTTGATAGAGCTGGAACCCATACTGCTAAATGAAGTATCTCAAGAATGGAAAAACCAGCACCACATGTACTCACCAGCAAATTGGTATTAACGGACCAACACCTCAGTGGACATATAGGAATAACATTTATTGGGTGTTGGGCAGGTGGGAGGGAGAGGAGGGGATGGGTATATACAAATACAATGAGTGAGATGTGCAACGTTTAGGGGATGGTCACGCTTGAGGCTCTGACTTGAGGGGCGAGGGGGGCATGGGCAATATATGTAACCTTAACACTTGTACCCTTATAATACACTAAAATAAAAATTAAAAAACAAAACAAAAAAGGGCTTTGCGACTGATGCTTTAAATCTGCAGAGCTTTATTAAATATTTCCCCGTGCTGCTGTTCCGTACTTCCTCCCACTCTTGTTATCTGTTCTGAGAGTCTGGTGACTAAGTTTTTTTGAATTATAAGGTGCACTTTTCAGCAGAACAGTCACCCTCCCCCGTTTCCTGGTTCCTCATGGCTGTGTTTCAGCTCCAGATCACTAAATTTCTTCTCTCATTTCCTTCTGGTTTTAAGAAATCTGTTGTCTGCATTGTCCTTTCCCAGGCATGCCTTAGACTTCAGCTTGAAGTAGAGGGTAGAGACAGGAAGCACGTTCTGGATCTTTAAGGGGCTGTATAGACTGGTTTATCCCTGTTTATAAGATATCCTTCTCGTTTGTGATTTCTTCTTTTTTGCCTCTTCACTTGGGCTGCTTCCAATTCTCTCTCTCTCTCCAGAGTAGTGTCTGATAAAGCACATAGATTACTTTTGACTCCCAATTTCTACCCTACCTAGCAATACCTTTAAAAAAAAAAGCAATCATGAAACCCATGAATTCTATCAGGTGCTCTGCTATTAACTTTTATACCCTGACACTCTTTAAAAAAAAAATTCAGCCCCACCATTCAGGCAAAAGAAGGAATTTCCTGCCTCCTGGTTCCTATCTGCATGTGAAGCCTATTTCTCTTTAAAACCTAACACCTTTTGTATCTTACACCCCAGGACTTTAGCCGTGAGAGAAAGACAAACTGCATTCATTCTGGTTCAAGTGCAAAATGCTAGCGAATGGCATATTGGCTTCACGTGGGTCAGGTGCACACCCTGGAATTAAGCAAATGAGAAGAGGGACAGGGACAAACAGGGCATCTGTCCTTGTTCCTCTTGCCTGGAGGGCTCAGTCCCTACAAAGCCATAGACCTCACTCTCTCCCTCACTCTCCTTTGCTCAGATGTCACCATGTCGGTGAACTTTAGGAAGCTCCAGGTCAGTCACCAGAACTTAGAGAACAGCTTCTCCACTTGGAACAATCATGGAGGACGGTTTCCTGTGGTGTTAGGTTAGGAGATGGAAGCCACTAAGGGCCAACAGTGAGAGGCTTTGCCATGGGACAGCTCTACCTCCCCCAACCTTCCCTTTCTCCAGAAGATTCTTGTGAGGTCACCTGTGTGTGTGTGTGTTTGCGGGCTTCCCTCAGCCTAGTCAAAGCCTCATGGGTCTGCCTGCTCCTACATGTGCCACACCTGAAAATGCCTGTCCTGCTTGTTCTCTACCTGTCCCCACCCTCTGTCATAACCTCCTCTTCCTCAGAGCAACCGAATCTGCTGAGTGTATTAAATCTGACTCTCCACAAAATGTCTGCTGCGTTTATTCCCCTCACAGGCTGTTTGCATCTTAAAAGATGAGCTTATTAACTCAAACATTGACTTGGTCCAGCGTGTAGGAAAGCTGTTTGTGACTAGGGAAAATCTTGTGGGGACCTGGGACTCCTCAGGGACACGATCGGATTCTGTGACAGACTAGCAGCTGCACACGGGAGCCTTACTTTGAGAGTCAGTCAGACCCTGAGGTGTGAGGAATTGCTTTGTACAAGTGTCATTCTAGGCAAGTTGTTGACATATTGAGATTTTAGTAGCAATATGCCCCAAAGAGTGTTATTCAATCTCGCATTTCGTGTATATATTTTTTCAAGTATCATGTTTCGGTAAAGTCAGTCCTGTGGTATTTGAATGAGGCCCTAGTTCTCCATTGTTTTTGGCTAAAACTCCTCATTAGTTTCAAAGTGTCAAGTTTGGTGATCATGGTCTTAAGATTATGCTCTGTGTTTTTTGTTTTGTTTTGTTTTTTTGAGACAAGAGTCTCACTCTCTTGCCCTGGCCAGAGTGCCATGGCATCAGCCTAGCTCACAGTAACCTCCAACTCCTGGGCTCAAGTGATCCTTCTGCCTTAGCCTCCCAAGTAGCTGGGACTACAGGTGTGCGCCACCATGCCCGGCTAATTTTTTCTATACATTTTTAGTTGGCCAATTAATTTCTTTCTGTTTTTTAGTAGAAACAGGGGTCTCACTCTTGCACAGGCTGGTTTCGGTTGGTTTCAAACTCCTGACCTTGAGCAATCTTCCTACCTCGGCCTCCCAGAGTGCTAGAATTACAGGCGTGAGCCACCACGCCAGGCCTATGCTCTGGTTTTTTTTAAAAGAAATGTTTAACCATGGGATAAGACAACTTATCACAGGCACTTAATTTAATGTGGAAACCCAGTTGTTACTTTTTGTGGAACTTTTAGTGACTATTAAGGAAGGTAAAGTGGCAGAATTGGAACCCGGACTCTGGCTCATAACTCGGAGACAAAACTGTTTTCAGAAGAAAGATCTCAGATTGGCTGAAAAGAGAGCTCAAAACATGGTGGACAATCCCAGGACATGAAGCCAGAAAACATGGAACACTTCAAACAAACAAAGCCTGGCCTTTTTATATTCTTGAGCTGTTGTTTGTTGGCCAAGGGCCAGAGGAAGAAATGTAGAACTCCTGGGAAGTGTGCCCAACACAAGAGTTCAAAGCTCCCTTTTGGAAGAGATCCCGGGTACCAGCAGATAAAAGGCCATCCTCATTTTAGAAAAGACGGGAGGTGCTTTACTTAGTGGCCTGATCTCGAAATATTTCAGAATGTGCTGGTCTTCCTGTACCTACTGTCCATGTCTGTTGCCTTTGATCATCAGCTCTACATGAGCTGATTTTGGGTGGGCTTAACAAAATATAATAGCTTTAGAAATTACAGAGTAGTTAGCACAAAGGTTTTATGTAGAAAGGAGCAGTTGTGTATAAACTCCCATAATGTAAGTTACCCCAAATGATAGGATTCTGATGTGGGTGCATTTGCAAATTTCGGATTGGATTACTGGTTTTGAAATGAATCAAGTTGTGTGAGGGCAAACTAAAATTTCCTCATTCAAATGGAACTTGATATCTTCAGAGGTTCCGGTAACTTGCCATCTTCCTTTAAGTATAGGCAAAATACAGTAATGACCTGTTATCACTCAGTGTTTGGTTTTTAAAATTTCTGAGCAAAATTGGAATAATATGAGAGAGAATTAGTGATTCTTTGTGTATCAGTGAGAATGAAGGAATATCATAAGACAACTTTGACCTTCAGGAGATATTGTGTAAACTGCCAGGGAACTTAGTATGTCTTAGAGCCGTGGTATCAGTCTTCAGCCTGTTAGGGACTGAGCCACAGAGCTTGTATGACTGCCTGAACTCCACTTCTCTCCCAACTCTCATGTCCATGGAAAAATTGTCTTCCATGAAACTAGCTTCTGGTGCCAAAAGGTTGGGGACCACTGTCTTAGAGGATCATTTTCCTAGAGCCTAGCACAGCATCTGGCAGTTTGTATTAGTGTCTATTAAATGAATGTATAAACAAACAAACATCTGAATAAATCAACAAATAAAACATATTGAATAAATAAACATCTTTTAGAAGATACAATCTTTTGAGGTCTATGCGAGAAAATACTTAGGGTGTTTTAAAACAGTAATGGAAAGGCCATATCTTTGGAAAATTCAGATAAATAAATTGTGGAGAAACTCTAAGCAGTTAGGAGAACTGGTGGTGAGTAAGGTTGAGATAGAGAATGAGGTAGGTGCACAATATAGTTGGAGTCACAGTCCATGTAGGCCAGATGAGAATTGGACAGGTTGGGAGTGGTCGCATGGTATCTACTGACCATTGGGAAAATATTGAGAGTTCCTAAATAAAGACAATGGAGACAAGGTGAGTATTATTTCACAGACTTCTTCTGGCAAGTAAGCATGGGAATGCACATTCAGGGTTAGTTCAACATATCTTTAAGTTTCAAGACCCCAGCTAAGGATTCTCCCCAAATTCCTGGGAAACGAACTTGCCTATATTCGTATTCTGAGCCTGTGCAGGGTTTTGCCTTATGTTCTCATCTGTTTGTTACTTATCATGCTTGTTTGAACTGCCAGCGTCAACTGTTTGAGCCCTTCCAAGCAGACTGTAACTCAGATGCTAAGGTCTTGCATGGCCCTCCATCCTGCAGGTGCTTAGGACTCGCCTAGATGTTTCCATCTGCCAGTGGATGGACCTGACAATCATATTTGGGTGTGTATACTTCACATAGCACCTGTTGTTTACCATATCATGCCTGACGTGGGTCCATCATCATGCACACATAGTGGGTTGGTGGTGCTGGGTTCTATGTGTTTAATTTCTGAGGTCTGTACTTGCATGGGGGACATGGACCCGAAAAGTCATGCATTGCTCAAGTGAGCCTACTCATCTTGTTGGAGAGAATCGTGAATGGGACAGTGAGTCTGGGAGGGTGCAGAGGTGCCCTGAGGAGTAGATCTGACTCTTTTGCAAAGTAACATTGCAAAGGGGAATTTTCTAAAATGTCTTATACTGACAACCTTGAGTTTTACGTCAGTGGTTCCAAGTTATTTTCATGCATTGTTGTGTTTGACCTGCAGGAATTCAGAGAAGGGGGTATCTCTGAGGGATGGGCTAGTCTAAGCTAGAACTTGTGTATGGTGGTATGAGGAGGAGTCAGAATGTAATGGTGCCAGGGGAGGGTGGTCCAGCCACCTGAGGTAGGTGGTGTTGCATGTGTTGGGTGGCATGATGGGTTGACCAGTGTTGAGTCATGGAGCCCAGGAGGAAGTTGCTATAGCAATTCAGGTGTGTGGTGGCTTGGACTTGGGCTTGGACTTGAATGATGACAAGAGGAATAGACAATAAGGGTAGATCATGAAACATATGAAATGAAAATAACTTGGAAAACCTACATAATGAATATAAGAACTGCTTGCTATTACTTCTTGTGTTTCCTTCTCCCTAAGTTTATGCTCTGAAGATCCTATAACATAATGTTCTCTGAATTCCTCAGTAATTTTAGATTACACCCTTTTTGCCAAATCTAGTAGTTTTAGCATGGCATAGTAGAAAATGGAATACATATAGATGGCTGAGAGTCATAGAAACTGACATTACAACCTGGACTTGTAGTGGATTTTGAGTTCATGTTCATGTTTTTGAGTTAACTTTTTGTCATCTGCAAATTGAAGATAAGAATTCTCCCTAAGATAGTTGTAAAGAGTAAATATACAATAGAGGACCCCTTTCCTCATCTTCCTGCAGAAAGTTCATGAAACTCTAGAACCTCTGAGATGTTTCACCCCAAATTATAGACCATACATTGCCAAAGACCAGCCACAGACCTTAAAGGAGGCATTTGCCCTTCAAGTTGTAACACCATCATCCCACCATGTATATAATCTACACAGATGCATTTATTTTCCCAGCCCCACTTTAGACATTTAATTTTTCTATCTGCCTCTTTATATTTTAGAGTTTGCAAACTTTAAAAAAGCAGGAAGAAGATGGAGGAAGGGGAGGGGGAGGGGAGAGAGAAGAAGGGAAAGGAGGGGGAGGAGGAGAGGGGGAGAAGGGGGAGGAGGAGAAATAGGAACCACAAGTCTGTAACTTAAGCACAAATACAGTCCTCGGTTCTTGGTTCCCAGTGGCTCTTCTTTTTCCTGGGCATCAATTTGATCTTCCTATCAAGAATATCTCTCTGTATTTGCTGTAATTACCGTCTAAGTGAATTCATTTTTTTTTATGAATGAGTTTTAGTTTTCTTTACAAAAATAGGAATCTTCACTTCTGCAATAAGGTTGAGCATTTAGCTCATTACCTTTGGGAAATACATCAAAGTGCAATGATTCCAAGTACAAGAAACATTGTATTTGAGTTATTATTTTAGCTTTCTGATTGTCATGATTTCAGTAATCAGCCAAGTTTTACATCTAACCCTTACCCACCCACGGACTGGGTGGGGGAGACAGACTGCTGGAAGGGTCCTCGGGGTGGGAGGAGAAGCTTCTAGTCTTTTCTTCAAGTCAATCGAGAGAACACTGCACACGTTACAAGTTTTAGAAAGGGAGATGTGATCCAGACCAGATGATGTGGAAAGCTGAGGGTCTAGAGTGGAAGGAAGGAAGGCTTCCACGTTCCATGTGAACTCTAAGAGTTCTATTCACCTAAGTTGTGAAAGAACAGGATTTTACAGAAGACTCAATATGTGTTGAGGGCTGAAAATGCCAAGGATTTTCTCAGAGCCTAATGCTTGTATAAACAGAGGGAAAATGCTCTTGTTTTCCAAGCTGACAGTGTTTTGTGCAGACTGCCTTAGGGGGACAGAAAAAATAGTGCTTATGTAGAAAAATGGTCTTTTTATGGGAAAATACCTAATAGGACTGTAGATTCAGTGACTAAATTTCAGGGCTAGTCGGCATGAGAAAGAGAGAGAGATTGGCTTCCCAGTAGATAAGAGAAGGACGATGTCTGGGTAGGGAAAAGAGTGGAGTTTGGTAAGGACAACATTTCTCTGAGGAGAAAGATAACCAATGAGAACGTCTATTTGCTACAGATGACTGGGGGATTCAAAATAGAATGACATTCAATATTTGATTCTAAGTTATCTTCAGCTTTTCTATGTTGTAGTGTTATCTATTATTATCTCATTTTTTAAAAAAAAATCCTAAAACTTTAATGTTTAAAATAGCAACTTTCTGTGGAAAATAAAGGAGGAGACAATATCAAAAAATTATGAAAGACATTTTCATGGGCACAAACAGTTACTGAGTATATAACACACTCTTCTTGGTTACCTACACTTTTAACTTACTGTGAGCTATTTTATAACTCTGTAAGGTAGAATACCAATAGCAATCCAAATGCTTTTTGTTCATATGCATGCCAATTGTGTGGAGATGTAGTTTAATATTGTCATGTGGCTATTGATCACTTTTGCTTTGATCTATAAATTCTTTTTAGCATATATGTGTGTATTTTTAAAAATTCTCATTTGAAGCGGTGGTAACATCTTACTAGTTCCCTCATTAAATAATGGGTTAAAGAAAACCTTTGTCAGTGTTTGTTTTGTATTTATTCTAGGCAACATGATTCAATCTTTTTTAAAACATCTTTTAAAAATGGTGAAGAAGGCAGAAGAGAAGGGACATAAGATGGATGATGAGGACCTTATTCTGAGAACATCTGTGCAAACTGTGAACAAAACAGAAAGATAAATAAACATGGATCGACAATATGCCAGGAGTTAGGACTCTTAGTAAGAAATGGCCATGAAAACAACTGCACCTTCACTGGAGAGTACATAGAAGGCTTAGGAGTATGTGCTAGACTTTTCACAAGTGAGTATTAAAATAAGGAGTAATCCTAGTGAGGTGGAAGACTGAATAATAACAAGTAAATTGGTAAAGAAATAATTATAACAGTTATGATAATTGTCAGATTGGAGACATCTATAGCTTTCCTGAAGTCATAGCAAAGACCTCTGAATCTACTGATTATATCATCAGAAGTTCTATTTAAATTTCCATTAGCATTTGAAAGTTAAACCAAGTTTCCAGAAATAAAATAATAAATCTCTCTCTCTCTGCATCTATCTTATCTGTCTCATCCATCTATCTCTTCCTTCTTTTTTATCTGTCCATCATCTATCTATCTATTGATACTTTTCTTCTCAGAATAATTCCCTCCATAGATTGATGAACAGACCATTAATTACTTTCCAGTTGTAGTTCAACATTGTCAGAGTAACTGAGAACCACTCACCTGCCTAATATTAAAAGATTCTTTGTGAAACAGAGTAACAATATTTTTTCTGTGTCAAAGGAAGAAAAGATGCCCCTGTCCTTCCAAATAAAACATGTCCACTCAAGTGACACTGTAGAGAAGGAAGATAAGGATTGCTTTGCTCTCCAAGGAGCTTCAAGCCTCCCATTACCTAAGGATTAGGGGTTAGTGAATTGCTCTGCACAAGAAAACCTCAGGGCTCTTCTGAAACTCTCCAGTGCAATCTCCTTTTCTTTGTATAACCCTCACTCCCTCCCTACACAATGGAAATTACCACCCCAGTTTGCTTTACCCTGGGGGCAAATTTATGGAGCCCTTACTAGACAGAGCTCAGCTACAAATGTCCAAATTAAAAGTTACTCTGTGGTCTGGGAAAAATAATGAAAAGTGTGAAGTCAAACAGATCTGCCTTTTCTTCCTACCTCCGTGCCTTACTGACTGTTCAAACTGCAGCAAATTTCTTAAGTGCCCTAAAGATTTCTCATATGCGAAACGTTGAGATTAAAATGCTAAGCTTTGAAGGTTTGTGGATAATAGATCATATAACAGACTTTCTGTATAGATAAGATAATACATAGAACTTGGCATATGGTGTATGTTCCGTGTTATTTCCACTTCCCTATTTGGGCAGCTTAGGAGAATGAACTAGATCCGAGATCCTACAAAGGACTTTTGGAAAAAGGAAAGATAGGGTTTCCAGATAATAATTTTTTTTTTTTTAGGGACATAACAAAAAAGAGAAAGGATTTGGGGTTTGGGTCTTCCTGTCTTTCTGTAATTAGGTTTGCATCCAGGAACAAATACATGGTGCTTAGTGCTAATAGACTTGGCTTCTTTTCTAACCCTTTTGGCTCTATTGCGGCAACAAAAGCATCGTGATTGATCAGTAAATAGTCTGCGCTCTGTTGGTTACCAACCAACTCACTGGCAAGGAGGCCAGGCTACTAGAATTCTAACCTTTGAGCATCTACACACACACCAAAAAAAAAATCACAAAGGAAGGGGGAGGCAAGTGCTGTCTTTTGTACTCACTATTCAACACCAGGACATTCTGGTTTTGTTTATGGCAGGTAGACTCAGCCTCAAGACTCTGTCACCCCCACAACTAGTCATCTATTTGACTCCTGCCCACAAAATTGCCTTTTGCTGGGAATAATGCCGCCTCCTAATTAGCCCAGATGACTCAGCTTTGAGTTCTTTGTCCCTGATCATTTTCGTGTACTTTTGACTTACATAGCATAATGCCATGGCCCTGGTAACATTCCTTTTCTCATCATAGTACCATCTGTAAACACGTTGCTATTTCAGAGAGTAGCATCACAAAGCCAAGGCTACCAAAAGAATTTCTAGAATGTCCAAGAGAAGGTCATATTTTAAAAGGATTTTCGGGCAGGGCCAACAGCACTCTGTATTTTGATTCCATTCATCCTTCACTTCAACACCCCTTGTGAGATTTTTCTCCTTCTATTCTGGAGGGGTAAGAAGAGACCGAACAGACTGGAGCTGTGGGGGGGCTCTTGTCTTTGGAAGGAAAAGGTCATTTCTCAGCCTACTCCCTCAGTACTACATTTATGAACGTAATTTTTACAATGCTATTTTAGCACCCCAATTTCTAAAGCTAGGATGATCTACCAGGTGGTGAAGTTTTATTAGAATATGCCAGACACTGGACTAAGCCTATATAGACCTCTGATCATTTATCCATATAGCAACTTGTATATGAAATAGCATCCGCCTTTCAGACTGAACACTGAAGCTCAGAGAGGTTAATTGACTTGCCCAAGGTCACACAGCTAAAAAGTCCTAAGCACATCAAATTACTTTCAATTTATTCTGCTTAAGCTTATAAGGATCAAGATATGATAATGCAACATATACTGGGTTATTTCCTTTATTCTTTCATTAAGTACAGGGTATTTTTATAAGCGTGAATATTTTATTTCAGTTTTCTCTTAAATGGCTGAAAATTAAGAATATCTTAAATTGAAAAATAAGGAAACTAAGAAGGACAAAAGGATGTAAGTCAACTTAAGAATCCAATATACAAAAAAAAAGTGAACTTAGGAAATTGCTATGTGGAGTGGACGACTTTGGCTTTGTAGCTCCTAATTATCTGTGCTCCTCCACATAGTTACCCCCTCATCCCTACCACTTCCAAACGACAGACTTTTCTTTTCTTTATTCAGGGTGGTTGTAATGTTCAGATTCTTTAATCAGATTCTTTTTTTTTTTTTTTTTACTTAAAACATATTTATTATAGCAAAAATATAAAATTACTAAAAGAAAACACAAGGAAACAGTTGTTATATAATCTCTAGGTGACCAGAATTGCTATATGCGGAGTCAAACAACAAGCTGTATAATGTCTATTGATGGTAGAATGATAAAATAGACAATGAAATGATGGCATATTATATAATGGAATACCAACCACGTGGTGCCGAAAATCATGGCTACTCTCAACAAAAGGGATAAATCTTACAAACCCAGTGCTGAAGGAAAGATGCCAGACACAAAAGAGTGAGACTAGATGATTCCATGAAAGGTAAACCTTGCATATGTCTGTTCTACTATAAATTAATCTCATAGGCAAATTCATAGAGGGCAGTCTTCCTCACTTCCAAATTCTTAGCATCATACTAAGTCTATCAACAGGATTATTCACTTTACTTCAAAATGTCTCAACTGCACAAAAGGATCACCAATAATTTCTTTTATATCACTATTGAGCAGACTTAAGGGATTCACTCAAAAAAAAAAAACACATTGTAAATTCTAAGAGGCACATACTATGAGTTAGCCTGAATGTAATCCACATAGAATTAAGAATGAATTGTTACTATTATTTCTGCCCTTGGTTTTGACCATACATGTATGGCTTGCATGAGCCAATTAGAATGGATTTAGATTTGCTTCCCACAGTGAGAGCTGTTCTTCCTTGCATTAATATTAGGCATCTTATGCTAGACACAGAGGTTAAGGGTGGCTATGACTAAAGTACTCTTTCCATTTAGTTGTCCTGGTTCTGGGAAAATAAATATCTCCTGCCTACAAACAGGAGATATTTTCCAGAGTGTACATACTGCAAAACAAAGTTAACTGGAGTAGGATCTTAATGTGGCATTTGAAAAGACACCTGAACTGGATTGCTAATAGACCAGTGCTAACACAGCTGCAGCCTGTTCTCCAAGAACGCTCTTCTCCATTGGATGCAGGTGACTTTTCCAATGCTTGGATGCTGCAGAATAGACTTACGACCAAGCATCTACCACCTCCTGATGTATAACATATTTATGATATTTTCTATAACCATAAAAGACCCCAATACAGAAGGTGCAAATTCTAAACCTTGTGGTTTTCATTTATTTATTTTTGTTTCCCAAAGACATCAAGAGAAAGGCAGAAATCTTGTGATATGTTAAACACTCTGAAATAGTGATATGATTGGACTTCCGGTACTACTCATTTGTCTGTTAGAAAGTGAGTGATTTGTGGTCACAAGAATATTCTGGAAGAGTTTGTTTTAAAAAGAAAAGAAAAAGGAAGGTGAAGTGAGATTTCTGTGAGCATAAGTCTTTCACAGATAAGATGAGCAGATGCTCAAGGAAGCAACTGGCTGCTTCTGTGCATTGCAGAAAAGACCACAAACGTTGCACTGAGTTTATAATAAGAGCTGACAGTCAGTATCAATTTGATGGTGAGTAGATGTGGAGCCCATTTTCCATATCTTGTGTCACCTCACTTTGGATAACAGGCTTAAGCTTAATCCCCACCTGGGGGTTGGACACGTTTGAAGCTCTGGCACGTGGGAGGGGGGAGGGGTGGCAGGGGCAATATATGTAACCCTAACAATATTTGTACCCCCATAATATGATAAAATAAAAGAAAAAAAAGAGGTGACAGTCCTTTGATCATGGCTGGTGGCGAAATTTTTAAATCACTGAGATTTAAACAGTTGCTATAGGCAACATATTTCTCAAGCCATTAAACTCTGGAGGGAGGTGAAGACTGTAGAAAATCACATAATTACACTGAACCCTGGTGTTGCCCTTTGCAAAATAGCAGGATTGTCTTCAATCTATCTGGCAGGAATATTAAGATCTCTTCTTTCGCAGAATATTTTGAGTTTTTCCAAGAGAGGAAGCTCTGGAAATTCTAAGAGAATTAAAATATATATATATATATATATATATATATATATATTAGCAAAATATTCCTTTTTCAGTAAACTGTATTTGTACATGTGTATTTTCTCAGATTTTAAGGTCTTGCTCTCTCTGCTTTTCTGCCTTTAATTGAATTTTTCATGTTTATGATATTTTGTGAAAATCAAGAAAGCAAAACTGAATTACAAATATGATTGCTGTTTTACTACAGCTAGAAAATGGAAACATTAATGGCAATTGTGTCCACTAGAAATTGTGCCCTAAGTGCATGTGAATATTTCTTGTAGATTATCAATTTCTTAGGGGTGCTGGGGAGCCACAACTTGCTACATCCTTGAATGAATGTGTTTTCTGCTATGATAAGTGAACTTGCAGGGTGTTGGACAAATGTGAACATGTTTAATTGCATAAATTAAAATAAAATTTAATAGATGAGATTTCATAAATAAATAGATACAATTTCATAGATGAGAAAAATAAAATTATTATTTTTCAGACAGGATTTCCATTTGAAAATGCCAGAGCCCTTTAGAGAAGAGAGTGTGAACAGAATCTCACATTTCATTGATGTTTGAGACATGTGAAGATTAACCACTGTGTTCTTCTGGGGGCAACTCAGTGTTTTTAATTTCATCCCTGAGTACTGACATACGGTCATTAGGGATATTTCCTTTCCCAGATATACAGCCGCTGTTGTATTTTTCCTAGCACTTATTTGTTAATACTTATAGGTACTACTGTGATAAATCATAATAACAATTATAATTTTAATCATCTCCATTTATGGAGATCTTAACAGCTCAATGAGAATCACTTTACACAGATTATCTCATTTAATCCTCACAATAACCTGTAAAGCAAGTATTATCCCCATTTCATAGAAAACAGAGGCTTAGAGAGAGAAAACAAGTTGATCAGGACAAGCACCCAGAAAGTGGCAGAGTTGGAGAGTGTTTATATAAATAAACACTAAATGTTGTATTGGTTTTTTGTAATTTTTAGTGATCCCACATAAAAGAACAGACTAAAATGTTTGTCACCTTTTCTGATCAGTTATGGGACCACAAATCAAGAATGCCAATGAGAATTTGTGTTCTATTAATATTACCCAGCCTCATTGGTACACAAAAGTCTAATTGTCCTGCTAATATATTGATTAATTCATTCATTTAACAATTATTTCTTATATGAGTCTTTTGATTTTTATTCATCCTTCAAGCCCCTATTCAAATCTACCTCCTACATAAAACCCTCCTCAGTTTATGTTTATGTTTTTCTTTATAGCCACTTACTTGTTATTTCTTTATTCTCAAAATGTGTTTTTTGTACTGCTGGGGATACACAAGATGGTTTTACATGATACACAGGCAGACAATTGTAATAGTTTTAGTGTTAAGCACATAAAATCTGTGATTGCACAAATATTTTTATAACAAAGATAAATGTATTTGTACATTAGAAATATTAAATAAGTGACAGTAGAGTTTAGAAGATGGCATATGACTTCTGAAGTTAAAGAGATGTTGGAGAATCCCATATACTGTGGTACATTATGATGTTTTATTGTTATGTTTTATAGTATTGTCTAATCATTACTATGTGTTAGTTTTATTTTGTAAACAAGATAATTATCATCATTAACCTATAATGAATAGTCACCATGTGTCTACTCCTATACTAAACAGTTAGCTACCTCATCTCAATTCTTACAAAAACTCAGTAAGGTAGGTACCAGTATAAATCCATTCATAGAAGAGAAAACTAAAGGTTAGGAAGAGGTTAAGGAAGCTGTAAAATGTACATAGATAGTAAACTAGTAAACAGTAGATTCAGGATTAAAATCCAGGTTTATGTAATTCCTGAACTCATAGTCTGACTGCCTGTAGCATTGCTTCCTCACATAAGGATATTCCTCAAGGTGAGAACTTGTGGTATCGGAAATTATTACTGGAGTACCTTTACTTGTCAATCAAAGTTTAGAAAGTTAGAACATCTCAGAAGCAGGGACAAAGTTTTGGAAAAGTAAAAAGATTTTTCTCTTTCAGAAGAATGTTAAATAGTTATTAAGAACTGGATAATGCCATAGCCTTTTCAGTAATAAGCAAAGTAGGTGAAGTTCTAAGATGAGCATTCTTTGTGTCTTCAGTTACTCTTTAGAGATACTGCTGATTGGGCTAAGGACAGTCTTCCAACACCGTTTTTGCTCTATCATACCTACATGTACATACACAGCCATGCACACATACAGTACACACATACACACATTCACATATGCAAATATGGATATACAAACTCATGTACACACATGGCCTTTTCTTTAGCTGTCAAGCCAAAGTTCTGTTTCAGAAAACTTAATTTTGTGGACATAGCTCATTTGAAGAATGGAGCATAGCTGGGAAGAAAGCTGACCATTCTTTGGGAAGAATGACTGACTCTGGGGAAAGTAGCCAATTTGGGGAGCATTTGCTGATTTTGTGCAATGCATTCACTCAGCCTGCTCTTTCATTCCATTGCTTGAACTAAGGCTGTCAAATTCTCTTTGCACTAAACAAAGTGGTAAGAACATCAACCTGTTAAAATTTGTGTTGGTTCAAAAAACAAAATGAAATAAAACATAAAAAGCCAAGATTGACTTCACTTCAAACCTTTTTCATTTTTAATAGAACAAAATCCCTTTTATCTTTTGCTGATGAACTCTGGAGATTGGTTTGGATTTTTGGTACATGGCATTCTTAATTATTAAAGTAGGTTTATTATAGTGATTGAGAGATGTAAATTCCATCCTATTTTTTCAAGTCATTACCTTTTTCAATTTCATTCTGAAACTGAAATGCTGAGTTCCCCTTGGGTAGGTAATGAATGGCCAAAGTCCTTTGGTCCTGACCCTAGGTATCTTGTCAATATTGGAGTGAAGCACCCTTAGACACCATATATCTTAATGCTCAGCCCCTAAGTGTGCACAATTTCTCCAAAGCTGAATGACTTGTAAGCTCCTTTTCTGTGCTTCTCAATGCTTAGCCCTTAGTAAGGAATCAATGAATTTTGCTGAAATTAACTTTTTAAAAAAATACCAGGGACAAGAAAAGCTTGACAGAGGAGAAGGGTGACAATAGACTCCATCAACTAAATTATCTTCTATATGCTCGTTATAGATACTAAGAAACTAGACAGAGCTTCTTTAAAACAGGAACAAATGAGGCTAACAGATTGCACAACGTATCGTAGATAAGAAATAAATATTGTATTGAGTGTATTAAGGAGTGCTCTAAAAGGTACATTGTTGCCAATATATCAGAGTTGTATAACATTTCCATAATTATCAAAGTGACAATAACAACATCATAATCATTAGAAGTTATTATAAATTAATAAAACTCTCATGCATGCAGTTGCTCTCAGAATGATCTTCAGTATTTTGTTCTAAAAAAGACAGTCAAAATACTTCCACGTGTTCTAGAAAATGAAATGGGAATGTAGGGTTTTGAGGATGACCACAAGCAATGCTTCGCATTTTCTTCCCCATGGCCGAAAATAATGTTAATCCGTTCTGTCTTTCCCCCTGTCAGAAACACACTAAATCATTCAGGATTGTTTGAAGTAACTTCCTCTATTTTTGGTCCTGTTTTCATGAGCGTGGAATCTCTCCTTAGGATTTGGAGAATGCTTTCTGTTTAAAAGCCAGATTACAATATGTTAATCTGTGATGGTGTTAGCACGTGCTCTACTATCATGCTCTTGAGGGACTCACGTCACTTCTGGAAAGTGATGCCCTCTTCTTAAGGGCATTAAGCCAGATACTGGGGGTTCTCTCTTTCCTGAACATTCCACTGGACATATGACAGGATATAGTCATCATGCATCAAAACGGTTTTTTAAGGAAAATGAGTGGACACTATAAATTCTCTCCCAGGAGAATGACAATAACCTAGAGTCTCACCCCTACCATTCTCTTGCTACCCCAGTATCTTTCTTAGCCAAGTCCTCCATGAAACTAGTTCCATCACCTGTCACACTGCCCTCTGCTGGCCTGGCCTGTATGTGCTGCTACAGAAAATGAAAAACTCTTAGGAAGGGAAACCTCAGAATCATCTGGATTTTTCTGGTACAATCCACAAAGTCTTTCAATCAAAAAATGCCATTTATTCCCCACTTACGGAGTTCTGGCTCTTTGCAACACAATATAGGCACTGGGAATATAACAACGAACAAATTGCATACCCTGTTCCGAAGAAGTTTCCAATCTAGTGGGAGGGATGGTCTGATAAACCAGTAATTATAGTAAAAGGTGAAAATGATCACATTTAGGTAATGACAGTGCTGGTGCTCTTCCTGACTACAGATCCTACTCATTCTGTTGGTATAAGAAAAAAGCTAAATCCAGATTTGTGACAAACTGCCTGCCTTTTAGGTGTGGGCTTTTTTTTGTTTTCTCTCTAGAAGCTTCCTGCCTAAGGATGCCTGTCAAAAATATTGGACATGTGGATAAAATGTGGTGAATGGTTGGGACCCATTTTTTAATCCATAGTTACAGAGACATTCTACATCATTAAGATATATCTAGAACAATAACTCAGTGTTCTATATGTTCGGTATTCAGCACCTTTGGACCAATAGTCCTTGCTTGAACCAACCACATTGGGAATATAACTTGATTAGCTAAGGCTCAGAGAATAGCAAATTAATAATGTGCAATGATATGGAAGTATGGCCAAAATTTAATCCAAATTAAATTTTTACATTAAACAATAAAGTTTTAGGTAAATCTAAAAATACAGGTGGTCTGAGATCAGAGTAAAGATTGATACTGGGAAGATAAGTAAAAGATTTGAGACCAGGACTGAGAAGAATCCTCATCTTAACTATACTTTGCAGGTTTGGAGCTGTAAGATCAGAATCCCAGGGGACTGTTGTTTCTTCCCAGTTATTTCACTTTTCCCAAGTTAGAGTATTTTCTATTCTGTAGAATCTTGGTCCAAAGACATTGGTTAACTGAGTCAAAGAAACTCCCTAGTTTTCTATCCAACTGTGCCTGTTGTACAGAATTCAGTTTTTTTTAAGTTCAATTTAAAAACTATAAATGTAAGATTAAACGAATACAGTTAATTAGGTATTTTTTCTCACTGATCACCAATTTACAGTAATCATTGTTTAGTTCAGCCTATGTTTCCTCTTATACTGGAGAAGAATATACCTGCCTAATTCACTTAAGAATTTTTTTGTTGTTGTTTGGTTTGGTTTTAGCGTATCGATGGCTTCAAGATTTCTGTTGCCACCTTTTCATAAAAAATTTCTTATTGGGCTTTTCCTCCTCATTCTGGAATTTTTTTTTCATGTGAAAAACTCAATAACTTCCAGTTTCATGAAAGATGATATCAATGTGCCCTTTTAACAGTCTTAATTAGTTCTCAGAGTTCTAGAATATTCTGTTGTGTTACTTATGCCATTCATTTATCGCCTTCCTCACTACAGCAAATACATTTTCACTTTGGGTGCTGAAAAATGATCCCAGATCTATAATAACTGAAGAAGTTAAATTGCTCTTATTTATTTAAACAAGAAAATAGCCATCTAAAAACAGACTTTGATCATGAGACAGGTCAAGAACATCTCTGAAGATTCCTCCGTCAGAAATAGCCCACACAACCCAGGAAATGGGATCCTTTTTTGGACATGTGGCAGAGGCTCAAGTGTAGGCACTCTGACATTCTCTGATAAAGTGAAAATGACAGAACATTTGTCTGGATTAGGGAGTTGAACAAAGGGCAGAAAGGAAGCATCATGGTCAGAAATTATCTCCAGGATAGGACTAAAGGCCAGTTTTTTTTTTTTCCTGAGTGGTTTTCAAACATTTCTATTTCTATGTTTCTAATAAAATAAATAAATATGTTCCAACACTTGGGTTTATTTATATTACTATGGCCCCGTCATCAATCTACTTATGTTTTAACATCTCTTTTGTTACAGTCAGGATTAGTCTCTTTTGGGAGAGGAGGGGTGGGGAACCACAATCTTTGCAGAGTTTTGGTTTTTTTCTGTAGATCCAATTCTCCTTTTTGCTTTATCCCAATTTTTAAGAGGCTTCAGTTATGTCCTTGTCCTTGTCAGTAACTCCCTCCCCATATTATCCTGAGGACTTCGAAGTAGGAAATCCATAATGCCCTTTACTCTCTCTTTTCCTCAAACCCATTTTCTCTCTTGTGTCTTTTTGGGCAAAGAAGGAAATCCATTGTCTCTTTGCTGCTCTGTGAAACTCAGTCTGAACTTGGTAATTTTGGAATCATTGGCCTTTGCTCTCAGGACAGTAAATTCATTTTTTTGGTTTCACTGCCAGAGCTAGGGCCCAACTAGGAAAATGGAAATCACTCTATGTATTTAGAAACAGAGGGCATTGAATGTAGAGGATTAGCCGTAAAAGTGGTGGAAGAGCTGAGAGGACGTTCAAGGCAAGGTAAGGCAGTTCAGGGGAAGATGAGCAACAGCAGGAATCTTCCATGGTTCCTAGGGAGGGGCAGGATAATTTAGAAGATGGAACTTTGGAGGATTCCTTTCTAGGGAAGCTGGAGCCAAAGAACTTCTGTCCTCATGCATGTTGGCCAAGGCTGAGAGCAAAGGGGAAGAGATGCTCTGGCTAATTTCTTTTTTCTCTCCTTTCTTTCTCTCTCTTTATTACTTTCTTTCTTCCTTTTCCTCCCTCCCTCCCTCCCTCCCTTCCTTCCTTCCCTCCCTCCCTCTCTTTCCTTCTCTCTCCCTCTTTTTTCCTCACTCTCTCTCTCCCCCTCTCTCTTTCTTTCCCTCCCTTCCTTCCTTCCTTCCTTCCTTTCTTTCTTTCTCTCTCCCTCCCTCTCCTCCCCTCCTCTCCCCTCCTATCCCCTCCCCTCCTTTCCCTTCCCCTCCTTTCCCCTCCTCTCCTCTCCTCTCCCCTCCCCTCCCCTCCTNCTCCCCTCCCCTCCTCTCCCTCCCTCTCTCTCTCCCTCCCTCTCTTTCCTTCTCTCTCCCTCTTTTTCCCTCACTCTCTCTCTCCCCCTCTCTCTTTCTTTCCCTCCCTCCCTTCCTTCCTTTCTCTTTCTTTCTCTCTCCCCCCTCCCCTCCCCTCCCTTCCCCTCCTTTCCCCTCCTTTCCCCTCTCCTCCTTTCCCCTCCCCTCTCCTCCCCTCCCCTCCTCTCCTCTTCTCTCTTCTTCTCTTCTTTCTCCAACATAGGAAAGACAAATCTGGCTTCTCTCTTCCTCCTCCCTCCCAGTCTTCTGCCAGGGCCTCTTGTTGACTGAACTCAAGAGAACTCAGTCTGGCCAGGCAAGGGCCAGCCAGTGGGAGTGGGAAGCACAGCTATTTATGAGTTCATATCATCAATGGGACACTGTGATGAACTCAAATTCTTAATCTTTGTCATCAAAATGTAGCATTTCATTGTGGTGGAATGCCAAGCAGGGACAAAGGTAAGTGGACTGATTAGATTCAAATCCTAGCTTTGCCACTTGCTTAGGGCTCTGACCTTTGGACTTTGAGTTGTTGAGTCTCAGTTTTTGTGTATTTAATGGCAATTTTAAAGCCCACATGGAATCGTTACATGGATTAGATATAAACTCTCAGAGCGGTGCCTGACCCTTGATAAAGGTTAGTTTTTATTGTTATTTCTCATCCCTAATGAGGATCTAACACTTCATGTTAAGAAGGCATTGGTGAGTTGGCTCAGTGGGGAGTGTTTTTTTTTTTTTTTTGCAGTCTTTTATTTCTTTAATGAGTCTAGACTTCATTTTACCATAAAAGAAGGGGAATGTGAGGGGGGTTGTGTGCAAGAGAGAAATAATATTGAAATTGCATTTAGCTGCTATGACCCAGCTTCTGAATGCCCTTTGGTTTTTACACTCTTGTCTCCATCTTTCTGAGGGCTTCACTTTCTCTTCCCAACCCTCTTCAGTCCATGCTTGGACCTCTTCTTCCCCACGCTGTCCCTGGATAATCACATGTGCCCATGGTTTCACTGCACACACATCTGCTTATGTGTTGATGGGAATGATCCAGAAGGAGGCGTGGGGATGGATCAAATGGGAGAGAGATGAAAAAATTCCTGGATTTATGTCATCAAGCAGGTGAGAGGCTATAAGCTCGAACAGCACATGCACTGGCTTTATTAGTCTCTCTGTTTAAACAGGATCAAGATTTATCTTTGTCTTCCTGAACTAGCACGATGCTCTGTTCATGGTTGGTGTTCAGGGAGTGTGGATTTAATGGTTTTCTCTTTTATTAATGTAGAGAAGAAAAGAAAGCATATTCTTTTATATCGCCTCTCTCTTCTATCTGCACCGTATTGTACGATACTTTCATTCCATTGGTTCACTGAACATTCTCATCAAGAGAGAAAAGACCACAGCAGGGAGAACTGGGGTAGAGAGAGAGAAAGAGAGGGGGTGGGTAGAAGAGAGAAAGAGAAAGAGAGAGCACATACAACCTATGAAACTTCACAAAACTTTATTATTGGATTATCTGACAAATGCAAGCCAAGCAGTTAGGAAAATGCTGTGCTCCTGTCCCTGCCTGGCATGATGTCACCAGGCAGCTTTTAGGGTGACCTGGTTGTGAATCAACACAGCGTCCTCCACGTCCTGCAGCTTCGCCACTAACAGAGAGGGGCTGTTTTCCTGCCCACTTCCCTTCGCTCTGTTCGGATGCGAGAGTGTTTTGCTCTCTTTGGCTCAGTCCCCGTGTTCCCAACTGTCTCCTCCACCCACGCACAGAAAGGCCGATTTCTTCTGTAGAACAAACTTTTTATTTTCCTTATAAAAAAACTTGAATGTAGTTTGTGTTGCTAAATCAGTTCTCTTTCTGTCCCCGGTCTACACAGCCTGTTCCGACACACTGGTGAGAACTGACCCCACACAGAAAGGCATTCCAGCTTCCCTTCCTGACATTTCCTAGTAGTTAAGTACCTTCATTATTATTATTTATTTATTTATTGGGCCTAAATCTCTACTAATGAAGCATATCAGCCCATCTCTGAACTACCTGAAGAATAATTTGGTAGGAATTCGGTGCATCTAAATGGTTATAAGTGGGTTTGATTTTTGATGGCTCTGGACCCTGTTGTGAGTGGCACACGCTGTAAATCTGACGCCTCTGGGAAAAGCTGTGATGCCCCCATCTCTCCATGTGGAAAGCACAGGGCGAGCCATGGAATTCCTCAGAAGAGCCAATCTAGGGCTATTTTAAGGTTTTCCTAAGTCAGGGCCTTTGAGACCAGCAGTCAGCCCAGAGAGCACAAGCTGATGCCAAACTTCTGTGGTCTGGAACTTTCTCTTATATGCCTAATAGTTACAGGGTCTTGACACATCCTTAGCTAACTCACACAGTGAGGTTCGCAAGTCCCACACTTCAGTCTCTGAACTGTCAACCAGACACTGAGGTTCTCTGCTGAATTAGAGATGTGAGCATCAGAGATGGCGATCAGACCCCTCTCGAAGAAGTAGGCAGTGGTGTGGTGTCCCATGTCTTGTGTACCAGACAACAGACAGAAGAGCAATCGTTTCATAGCTTGGTCCATGAGCTAGGATGTAGTGTGATACAAAGGGACAAGCTGAGGCAGGACTCATTCTACACTTGTATTTTAATTTGGAAATATTGAAAGAATTAGGCAGTTACTAATATGAGAAAATCTGGAGTCGTCATGAAAGCAAGAATGGCCAGAGAAGCCACGGTGGACCATGGAGGCTGTGTTCATGAGAAAGTAGATGTTGCAAGTCATATCAGACACCAGTTGGTAGAGAAAGACTGGAAACCACAGAAGAAAATCCTTTCTGCATAGAGAATGAAAGGGTTAACTGGCCACCGGGGGAGACCCAGAGGTTACACAATTCTAAGGGTCTTATCTAAGAAAAAGGAATATAAAATTACAATGTAAGATCACTAGAGACTTTCCCAGACTCTTGGAAAAGATCCAAGCCAGTCGTAGGTCCTGAAACATAAGCTTTTTTGGGTTTACAGAAAACCTATCATGGGTAACCCCTAAACAAGGTTGATTTCTGATGGTATTCAGATCTTTTTATTTTTTCAAGTTGGTGAGCGTCCTCAAAATAATACCATTTAAATTGTGTGAGGTTTTATTTAGATTTTGCAATAATAAAAAGCTTGATTAAAATATGTGGTGTGTATATCAACTACATTGGCGGAAGTTCACAAATTAGTAGATATATTTATTTATCTGATCACTGTGGCAACAGGAAAAATACTGAATCCACTAGTGAAAAACTGTCTAGGTTTCTACTCTCATTCGCAAGGTATATAGATAAAGTCTCTGCTATTGTAATACCCTATCTTCTAAGCTTTTGGGGTTGCATTCTAAGGTTTTAAGCTGGTCCTTACACATTCTTTATTCTTTTAGAACCTAAGTCTGCTAACAGTATTGGAAAGGGCCTGGGGAGAAAGAGATTTGAAACAAATGTGTCAGTAAGAATGCATTTTCTTTAAACTTATACCTGTATAGGACTCAGTTTAACAATTCTAAATTATAACTTTAATGTAGTCAAATTTACCAATTTCCCTTTATGGTTAATATGAGGGTCCTTTTCAATAAATTTTTATTTATCTCAAAGTCACAAAGATATTCTGTTTTATTCTAAAAGCTTTGTCATTTTACGTTTCACATTTATCTATATAGTCTGTTCAGGATTGATTTATATTATGGTATGAGGTAGGGATCTAGATTCATTTTTTCCATGTTTTTTATGCATATCTAATTGGCCCAAACCATTTATTTAAAAGTCAGTACTTTCCCCACTCAACATTGTCAGAAAATCAGATGATCGTACAAATGTGGGTGCTACGGTCTGAATGTGTCCCTTCAAATTTCATATTGAAACTTAATCCCCATTCTGTTAGTAATAAGAAGTGGAGCCTTTGGTAAGTGATTAAGTTATAAGGGCTCTACTCTTACAAATGGGATTAGTGACCTTAGAAAAGAGGCTCAAAGAAGATTCCTGGCCCCTCCCACCATGTGAGGACACATAGAGGTGCCATCTACAAGACACCAAATCTCACCAGACACAAACTCTGCTGGTACCTTGATCTTGGACTTCCCAGCTCCCAGAATGGTGAGAAATACATTTCTGTAGTTTATAAGTTACCCAGTATAAGGTATTTTGTTGTAGTACCCCAAACAGAGTAAGAAAGTGGGTCTGTTTCTGGATAATTTATTATTTCCATTGTTTTATTTGTCTATTTTATCTACTACAATTAAAAACTTGTATTTTTCAAATGACTCATTCAGAGATGAAAAGGCAAGCCACAGAGTGAGAGAAGATATTTGCAAAATATATATGAGACAAAGCACTAGTATCCAAAATATATAAAGAACTCTCACAAATAAATGAGAACAACAACCACTACCACCAGACAATGTGGTAGAAACATAGGCAAAGACACTTGAACATGCACTTCTTAAAAGAGGATATTCAAATGACCAATAAACATAAAAAGGCACTCATCTTCATTAGTTATCAGCAAAATGCAAATTAAAATTATAATGTGCTACCACTGTCATTGAGAGATAATTCTCCATAGGGGTTTCATGTTTCTGCATGTCCTGCAAGACATGCTTCGAGAGCTTGCCCTGTGTTCCAGGATAACTTCGTAAACATGCTTGTGTCATGAAATGCCTTAGACAATGCTAACAATGTCTACCTCTGGAACAAAGCAGGCATACCCATTATAAAATATTCAAGCTCCCTAAACTCAGGATTCCTCTTCTGTAATGCAACCTGCTGCTCATGCAGGTGCCATCTGGCTTTCTTTGCTTTGCCCTGTGGGAACTGGGGCTTGGAGGACCAGTGTGGAAATGTTGATACCCTCTACTTGTATTTCTGGGAAGTAATAAACTATCGTTCCTCTCTGACCCATGAGTCTTCTTCCAGGTTCTATGAAGTTGTGGTGAGCTAATTAGTTTGAGCATAGTATAAAATCTCAGATCCCTTCTAGTTCTTGATACTATATATTCTCTAGAATGGCTAGAAATAACAAACGATACCAGGTGTTGGAAGAGAGATGAATCAGTTTAAACTCTCCCTGTTATATTGGGGAATATAAACTGTCACATTCACTTTGGAAATCTGTTTGACAGTATCTCCTAAAGCTGAACATCATACCCTACGACTAAATAAATTCCTCTCCTAGGTTTATACACAGCGGAAATATATCCATACGTTTACCAAGAATGTTCATAGGTACTTTTTTCACAATTGTCCCAAATGCAAAACAACCCAAATGTCCACCAATGATAGAACAGGACAAATAAATTGTCATATAGTCAGGCAATGGGTTACTTTACAGAAATGAGAAGGAACAAACTACATCTACATGCCACAACCTGGATGAATCTTTCCAATGTAACATTGAGTGAAAGAAGCAGTATCCCAAAGAGTACATATCTTGGTATATTCTGATATAGGATAGTGAGTCGTGTTAAAAGTCATGACTAGTTGTCTCTGGTGGTGGTTAGGGAAAGGCAGAGGGACTGAGGGAGTTTTCCAACGTGCTAACCATGTTCTCTTTCTTTATGGGTCCTGGTGACACACGTGTGCACTCATTAAGTGAAAATGCTTCAAGCTATACACTCATGATTTGTGCATTTTCCTATTTGTACACTGTATTTCAATGAAAAGACTAAAAAGCAAAACCCCCAGGCCTTTTACTTAGCATAGTATAATATGTTACTTTAAGGTAGTAATTCTATCTAATAATTATCTCACTCAAGATTAAACCAAGCATAATTTAGAGTCCCCATGGGTTTTGGAAGACATGGTTTTAAAATTCCATAAAGAAAACAATGTAGCACTACAATCCCTTTAAAATTAAACACTTTTATGTTTCTATGTTTTTGTGCATAATCTACAATTTCTATTTGAATGTTGCATATGCTACAGAAGGAAGGTTATTGATGCAGATTATATTCATCAAAATAAAAAATAAGAAATTTACTTAATTCAAGGTGTCTATAACTAAAAACAAAAGCAAGATATAACTTTAGTAATAGTAATTAAAATACTGCTGCTAATAAGCAACCTTTATTGAGAGTTTACTATGTTCAAAGCAACCTTAATCCTTCAGGGGTATTCCATTTAATCTTTATAACAATCTCACTAAGTTTTACGGTCTTTGAACTTGGTATATAATCCTCACCCTGGTGTCACACTTGGATCATTTCACTACTTTAGAGAACATTACACATTACATTATCAATCATCAATATATCAAAATAAACATAGCAAAGGTAATTTGAGAAATAATATCATGATAAGAAGAACTTAAAGAATAATTTTTTTTTTTTTTTTTTTACTTTTTTCACTTGCTTTTGAACTTGGATGAAAGAATAAATTTTTAAGTCAAAAATTTTTGGAGAAAACCACCATTCCCTCACAACCTGATCTGAAAAACTTTTCAAAAAATTGCTTACTTATAATACTTGCTCATTTGTGTTCTGACTCATTTGCCATTTAATACTATCTGTATTAAATGAAGGTTACAACACAGAAAGTCAACTGAAGCTTGTCAAAGTGTACGATACAGAATTATCTGTCACAGATTTTAAAGGATCTCATATTAATTGACTCTATTTAAAAATCCTTATTTGTTGAGGCTAGAATATATTATTACATTGCATAATATCAAAGAAATGGGAATAATTATGTTGCTCATAGCACTGTTTTTGACGTGCTACTTTAAAGCTTTCTGCTCTTGGCCCTCGGTGGGGCCAGGGTAGGGGAGATTTTTCATACATGTTTCTAATTCTTATTTTTTACAAAGGCATAAGAATTGTTTTTGAAGAGAGAAGTAGAGATTATTTTTCCTAATCGACAGATAAGAAGCCTAATCTTCAGAGAGGTCAAAGGACTCCTTTAAAGCTACATAAAGCAGGTGGCATTTGTTGGTACCAAACTCCAGGCTATAGTCAGTGTACTGGAGCATTAAGCCACTTAAAATTATAGTTTTATTCATATGCGATGACTTGGACCACCTGGCCTGTTTAGAGTAAGCTTTTCATAATGAAATTAATTAAATAACTGGCTTGATTCAACAAGATTTCAACAGATTATAATCTCTCCTTTGTCTACCTACCTCCTCCTCTCCTTCCCCCTTCCTCTGTCTCTTCCTCCTTCCTTTCTCTCTTCATTCCCTCCTTCCTGCCTCCCTCTCTCCCTCCCTCTCCCTTTGAAAAGATTACCTTTTATTTCATGGATGAAACTCCAGTTACAATGCCAGTTGATGGCAAAATCCTACCATTTTGAATTCCTGTTTCTTTCTCCATTTTTAAATCAGTGATTTCAAGACAGATCTCTAATATTAATAGCAGAAATAATCACATTCTCATCAATACATTTATATATATATGTATATATGTACATATATATATCTTATCAGTATTTACCACTTATTACCTATTTAGCCTTGGACAAGATTTCTCATCTTGCTAAGCATCTACACAGTAGGGATAATAATGGAATCCACCTCACAGGATTGTGGTGAGGATTAAATAATCCGTGAAACACTTGCGCAGTGCTTGGTGCTTGGTACATAAGTACCTAGTGCATATTGTAAAAAATTTGAATTGTGCATTCATTTCATTGAAATATTATGTTTCTGCTGCTAGTGTTTAACTTGCATGCTTATTTTTGTAAATTATTATATCTTAGTATTCCAAACTATTCTTACTTCTCTGTTGTAGGGGAATCTACTGAAACTACAGTTTCAAGTAAACATAATCCTTCCTCAGACTGCTGGGTTTAAGGAGTATGATCAAAGGTACGCTTCTGTTCTTTCCAGAGGGGACTGTGTTTTCGCGTATTCATTCACATTTGCAAAACTCTTTGGGATTTTTCAAACAAAAGAAAGGCATTTTGTATCTGTTTTATTTCTATGTCTCAAGTAACAACAGTATGTCACCCCTCCAAAAGTCCTTCATGTGCAGTATGAAAACTAGTTGCCAAAATATCATTAGGCTACATTAATTTGTAATGTTCTTTGGACAGAATGCTTAGATTTAATATCCCATATCAGCAGAAAATACTGTCACTAGGACTCTAATTGTAAAGGCCTTTTATGGTGCTGCTTAACGTATGATTGAAGCATTGTCCTTAAATATGGGATTCAGAGAACTAGTAGTAATAATTCTGGCATCTGGATTGCTTATTAGAAGGACATAAAATATTTCTAAATGTGCCAAAGTCTTTACTCATTATAAGTAAGAAGAGACCAGGCTTAAGAAAATGTTCCTGTATATTTTGAAACATATCCCCATATACCTTCTTATTGAACATAATGCAAGTTTTAGATTCTCTCTGCTACTTTGGAATACAGTATAAAGACATCAAATGATCTGGAATCCTTCTTTAGAAACTTCATTTCCTTTGAAGAGGACATCTACAAACAAGACAAAAAATGGAATATATAGTAACTATAACTGGCTTTCAACTTCTCTGCATAAAATCATAGGATTTTAGAGCTGAGAAAACCTTGGAAAAGCAATAAAAGTAGACTCTTGACTTCCTCCTTTAACAATGAAGGACATTAAGGTTAAGGGGCATAGGTCATTCATGTTCAAATCTAAAGGGAGTTCTTAAGTCTTCTGAACCACAGAAGAAACATTGTCATCTTAAAAACACAATTTAGGTTACCATAGGAAACTGCCTAATATACTTCATGACTTAGACATGTATGTCACTTTTAAATTCTCAGTACCTAGAACCCTCATCTAACTGGAAACATTTTTCCACATGTTTAAGGAAAGGCTAAAAATGGGGAGAGAATTAGTTCAGTACATTTATTTACACAATAACCACAGTGCATAAAATCACTTAGAATCTCTCTAGTTTTACCATAATAATTGTTCATTCTGATGCTTGCTGGGACATCAAGGTCAGGAAATATTTGGCTAAACTAAAATATTCTGAAAGATTTTTCAGTATCTCTTTGGTTTTCTTCTGAATTCAATAAACCAAAGTATCATATCTTCTAAAAACTCTGGCTGATAGTTTTTTTTTTTTTTTAACAATGGCTTTTTATTTTCAAAACCTCACACACTAATTTTGATATGCTTTAAAGAAGGTTGTAAAATATCTCACCAGTGTTACCCACTGAAGTCTGATAATCCTAACTTAACTATTTTTACTTTTTTTTTAAGTGATCGCAAATAATTTCTTAAAGTGTAAACATAAGACACATAAACAAAGGCCACATTCTTAGGACAAGTTTTGGCTGGGATCTGCAGTAGGTTTTATGTCATCTGGGCCATGCCCCTTATTGTAGAGATAAGAAGTTGAGAGTCCTAGCCATGAGGTCTCAGTTACTAAGCCTCAGGACTGAGAAGAAAATTAGACCAATGTCTGCGGTTCAGCACTTTCAAGCATTGATTAAGACAGCCAAGTTAATAATCTCAACTTTCTTTTTTCCCCAATTTATTCCTTAAAAAGTTACCTTTCTGTCCATGTTAAATCTGTGGTAAAGGAATGATATACTGAAAGTTCTATCCAGTGAGACAAAGATCTATATAATTGCCAAATACTTTTTCTTGACCTATTAGGAATATCCCATAACTCAACTTTTATGAAGAAACTTAGAAATTTCATTTATAGAAACTCTTTTGTGACAAAGAATAAAGACAATGACTACATTTATGTGGCCTAATTTGTGGAGGCAAATGAAAGCAAAGTACTACTCATTTATCTAATAATTGGGAAACGCTTCCAATTGTAAATGCATCTTGCTTTTAGATGCTTGGGGTAATTTCTCCCCCTTCCAGTAACATCAAGATTCTTAATAGATGATTATTTATTAATTGCATGTGTTTGTTTTTATTTTTAGTTAATTCTGAAAGGAAACTGGACCTACACAATAAAAAGGTTACAAACCAAGTTATGAGCTGTTAAACAGAAAAATGATCGTTCAGAATATTCAAGAACACATTATTAAAGCAGACATCTAACCTCTTCCAAAAATATGAAGGTTGTCCTAGGAATCTTGTCATAGATCAATTTCTATGAGTTACATATTCCTAGATTATAGGAAGAATAACAATAATAATAATATAATCTGGGATACCACTGTCAGGTTTTAGTCTGAAATGTTGGTTCTTGGTGTGCTCATGGCCGAAGAATGACAAGACACGCCAAAGTTAGGCAAGCATGAAAATGTGGTTTATTGAGGAGAGAAAAATAGGATTATAGGGTAAGACACAGGTTTACAAAGCATGATACATATGCCACGAATGAAGACCCATTATTGCAGTGAAGTGAGAGCAAAAGGAAGGGCAAAAAGAGGGCTGGTTATGGTCTGCATCTTATTTTATGGTGCCAGGATAGGGACCTCCCCATGGTTCAAACGTCACCATAGAACCACTTTGATTGGACAGCGGGGGAGCTGCATGACCTGAGTCTTACTGTGAATGTGGGTTCTAGGTCACTTTCTGGACTTTATGGTACCCATGAGACTTAGCCCAGGGACTAGAGTCCTCTGCTGTCTTTTGCAGCTAGTGCGCCAAGTTCTGATTGGCAGATTCGTACGGTGTTCCCTCCTCCCCCAGGTATGGAGAATTAGGGTGGGGCAGGACCAACATAGGGGCAACGGCACCCACTTCCATCCCTAGGAGGCTCAGAATCCCTCAGTATCTACCTAACACCCAGATTATAAACTAAGATTAAATTGCAAAAACAGTGGGATAGGAAGTACTTCAGAATACAGGCGAGTAGAGTAATATTATTATAGGGTTAACCCTGTAGCAGCCATAAGATTTAAAATAATAAAAGTAGGAATGAAAAGGAACTTCCTCAATATGATAAAGAGCACTCATGAAAACTCATAGTTAACACCATACACAAAAATGAAAGACTAAAAACTTTTCTATTATCAGGAATAAAGACAAAGGATGGCCACTCTCACTACTTCTAGTCAGTGTTGCATTTGAGGTTTAAGCTAGAGCAATTAGGCAAGAAAAAAAAAAAAAGATATCCAAATGGGAAAGGATGATAGGAAATCACCTCTCTTTGTAAGTAAATCCTTAAAAATCCATTTAAAAAACCTAGTAAAGCTAATAAACAAGTTCAGCAATGTTGCCAGATACAATATCACCACCTAAGAATCAGTTGAATTTTCATACATCAGTAGTAAATAATCTAAAATTGACATTAATAAAACAAATTTTATTCACTATAGCATCAAAAAGAAAAAATACATAGGAATAAATTTAACTACAGAGATGGAAGACTTGCACACTGAAAATTACAAAGCATTGTTGAAAGAAATTAAAGACTTAAATAAATGGAAAGTCCTCTGATATTCATTCATGGATTGGAACACTCGATGTTATTAAGATGTCAGTATCCTGTTCATTTCCATTGCCCATTTATTGATGGGTGGTTTGATTTTTTCTTGCTGATTTTTTTAAGTTCTAGATAGATTCTTGTTATCAGCCCTTTATTGGATGTGTATAGAGCAAATATTTTCTCCCATTCTGTAGGTTGTCTATTCGCTCTAATGATAGTTTCCTTGGCTGTGCAAAAGCTTTTTAATTTGATCAGGTCCCATTTGTTTATTTTTGTTGCTGCAGTGATTGCTTTGGGGGTCTTCTTCAAAAATTCTTTGCCTTGGCCGATGTCTGAAAGGGTCTTCCCAACATCATCTTCTAGAATTCTTAAGGTTTCATGCCTTAGGTTTAATTCTGTTATTCATCTTGAGTGGATTTTTGTGAGAGGTGAGAGGTAGGGATCCTGATTGATTCTTCTGCATGTAGCTATCCAGTTTTTCCAGCACCATGGAAAAGTGTGACACAGTGTGCATTGTGGTGGGGAAGGGCAGGCCTCGAACCCCCTCTAGGGAGAGGCAAGGATGTAAAATGTAACCAAAATGTTTATACCCTCACAATATCCTGAAAAAAAAAAGACGTCGGTATTCCCCAAAGCTATCCTCAGATTAAATGCAATCCTATCTAGATCTCATAGCTTTTTTTTTTTTTTTTGTCAGAAATAGAGAAGCTGATCATAAAATTCATATGGAATTACAAGGGAGCCCAAATAGCTAAAACAATCTGGAAAAAGAAAAGCAAAGTTGAAAGAGTCACACTTCTCAATTTCAAAACAGAGTTTCTGTTTGGAGTAATGAACATGTCTCATAACTACACAGAGGTGATGGTTACATGACATTATGAATGGACTAAATGCCACTGAATTAGACACGTTAAAATGGCTAATTTTATGCTGTGCGAAATTTATCTCAGTGAAAAAAATGATAACGTATCAAATTATTTGCTAGCCTAAAGTAAAAAAGGGGAGGTTCACAGATATGTCACTAAATACTGTAGGCATCGCTGGAAAATTTTTGTCCCAAATATTGTTCCAATATGTTCTTAGAGATTTAGAAAATAGTAAGCATTTGTTCCCATATCCTTTTATAAAAGTAGAAATCTTAGGCGGCGAGGTAAGTAAAGACTGATCTACTAAAAGCGCTAGAACTGCAGTCACTGAAAGTAAAAACATAACAGAGAAATTAAGACTGTTACTGTGACAGCTTGAGTGGCATTGTACTGCGGATCCGCTTGCCAACGACATGGTGGGAACAGTTAAAAATAGACACGATGAAGGAATCATAACAAATGCTAGGCATATGTCTGTAATAAGATTAAAGTTGAACTATAAAAATAAGTTCTTTTCATGGCTTACACTAGTTATTCTTTTCCTGTTGAAGTATGGATTAATGTTTTGCTTCATTTTACAAGAATTTTACCGGTTGTCAACTAAATATTTGGAGACAGAAGGTGTCTTTTCTGGGCCTCAGTTTCCTCAACTGTAAGATGATGATAACTCCTCCAAGTGTGTGGGGAAGATAGCATGAGACTATTTATTAATATATAAAGCAGACTGCCTGGCACAGAATAAACAGTTACTAAACATGAGTTCTTCCATTTTGAGGAAAATCCTTGATAGCCTAAAGCCATCTCGGTGAGATTTTTTTTGTTTAATATTTTTATCATCTTCCTAGGTTTTATGGGGGCAGGGGGAGGAGGAGGACTTATTTTAAAAATAGGATTCTTTTGAGGAAGAGGACCATGGAGCTTTGAAGCCAAATATGAGCCTTTTTCTGTGTTTTAAGGGATGAGCTCATACTTGCACTCCTTATAAAAATTTTTTATAGTTAAAGATTATCATAAAGGGTCATCTCTGAATAACCACATTCCTATTACTCTTTCTCATGGATATAATTTTCTAATTATTTAATCATCTAAGAAAACACAGGACTAAAATTGGGAATATTGAGTTTTGTGTTTTCTCTCTACCTAGCTTATGTGAGGGCTTTATGTCCACACTTGGTCTCCTATTTGCATAATGACAGAAAAACTCCACTATCCCCGAGGAGCAATGTGAGAATTGGTAGTTTTTCAGTTGTTTGAAACTGAGGTTTATAAAGTGATTAAAGACATACAACAAACTTTCATCATTCTGAAATTATTTGGTTAGTGGAAGTTAGTGAAGTTAGAATCCATCTTTTAAAATCAAGTGAGTCAATAGACAACATTAGGAGTATTATTAAAATCCAGATTGTTAACTCCAAAGGAATGTAAATATACTGACTTCAAATGCCCATAATTGTAATTGTTTTGAGTTAATTTAATTTTTTATGTGTTGTGATACATAAAGTTTCAAATTATTCATCTGATAGCTATTCAAATTGCTTAAAAATAGATTGGTAGGAGAATGCAAGATTATAGGTTACTTTGGAGGTATTGAGTTTTTATCCAATTATAACTGCCTTTTTCTTAGATAATAACTATAATCTCTGTCTGTGGTGTTTCTCACCCAAAGAAATAGTGTGCTCATCACCTTCTGGGGTCGCATGTACTGGTCAAAACAGAGTGTAACAGGCAGGAAGACAGACATCTAGACCAATGGGGTAGAAGAGAAAGCCCCAAAGTAAACTCTTGAATATAGGGTTAAATAATGTTCAACATGAGAACCAAGACTGTTCAATGGGAGAGAGGCCAATCTTCTCAACAAATGGAGCTGAAGAAACTGGATGTCCATCTACAAAAGAAGGAAGTTGGACTTTTAACTGACACCATATACAAATGTTAGCTCAAAATGGATCAAAGATTGAAACATAAGACCTAAAAATATAAACTCTTAAAAGAAAAACAAATGGCAAAAGCTTCATGACACTGAATCTGGCAACAGGCAGTAGTGTGTGTGTGTGTGTGTGTGTGTGTGTGTGTGTGTGTGTGTATATATAATTTAGTCAATATAAATTATATATGAGGGCTGTCCAGAAAGTATCCAGCCATTGTTAATATAACAAGAACATAGTACATGGCCGGATACTTTCTGGACAACATATATACATATATGTGTGTGTGTGTGTGTGTGTGTGTATATCAGTTGATCTTCAAAATTCAAAACTTTGACACATCAAAGGATACTATGATGCTTTTGTGACCAGAGGACTCTCTTCACTCTTTTGAGTGAAAAGGTCACCCATGAAATGGGAAAAATATTTGAAAATCATATAAATGATAGATTATTATTCAGAAGATATACAAAACTCCTACAAGTCACAACAACAACAACAAAAAGCCTAGTTAAAAAATGAGCAAAACACTTGAATAGGCATTTCTCCAAAGAAGCTATACAAGTGGTTAATAAGCATATAAAAAGAAGTTCTAAACCACTAATCATTTGGGAAATGCAATTGAAAACCACAATCAGATACCTGTTAGGATTACTATTATCAAAACAACAGAAAACAGCAAATGTTGATGAGGATATGGAAACCCGGTGCACTGCTGGTGGGAACGTAAAATGGTGCAGCCCCTGTGGAAGAGAGTAGTTCCTCAAATAATTACAAACAGAATTACCATAGGATCTAGTACCTCCACTTCTAGATATATACTCAAAAGAATTAAAAGCAGGGGCTTAAAAAGAGTTTTGTGCATGCATGTTCATAGCAGCATTATTCACAATAGCCAAAATGTGGAAGCATCCCATCCATTCATCAATGGATGAATGGATGAATGGATTAACCAAATGCAACATATACGTATAATGAAGTATATCCAACCTTAAAAAGGAAAGAAATTCTGATTGCTATGATATGGATGGGAGGCTTGAAGACATGATGCTGAGTAAAATAAGCCAGACACAAAAGGACAAACACTGTATGATTCTACTTACATGAGAACCTGGGGGTAGTCACATTCACAAAGCCAGAAAGCAAAATGGTGGTTGCCAGAGCTGAGAGAAGAGAGGAAGCAGGGAAGGGAGAGTTACTGTTTAATGGGTGCAGAGTTTCAGTTGGGGGAGATGAAAAGAGCCCTGGAGATGGATGAGAGTGGCGGTTGCACAACACGATGAATGTACTTAATATCACTGAACTGTACACTTAAAAATAGTTAAAGTAGTAAATCTTACATGCATTTTACCACAATAAAAAAAGCACTGTGTGTCCACACTAATAGGTTTATCACAATGTGAAAATGATGAACAGCTGTAATCAACTGCAGCATATAGTTCAAGAATATTGTTTTTCTTAGGGAATCCAAGCAGGCAATCCACAATCCTCTAGAACAGCACCGTTCAACACATACATGATGCAAGCAACTTATGAAATGATATCCGCAATTTAAAATTTGTTGGGAGCTGTGCCAGCAGTCCATTTGGGCTGCTATAAGAAAAATACCATAAATGGAGCTGCTTATAAACAACACATGTTTACTTCTCACAGTTCCAGAGGCTGAGAATTCCAAGATCAAGGTGCTGGCAGATCCAGTGTCCATGGAGGGCCCACGTCCTGGGATGCAGAAGGCTGTCTTCTTGCTGTGTCCTCATGGCAACTCTCTGGGGCCTCTTTTACAAGGGCACTCATCCCATTCATGAGATTCTCCTCTCGTGACTTAATCACCCATAAGGTCCCACCCACTACTGTCACTTTTGAGGTTAGGATTTCAACATATGAATTTTGGAGGGACACATTCAGATCATGGCAGTTAGTCACTTTTAAAAAGTGAAAAAAAAAGTGAGGTTAATTTAATAATTTTAATAACAAAAATATTTTAGCAAAAGATATATTAAAGATAGTTCAACTTGCAGTCAATATAAAATTGTTAATTTAATTGAGATAACTTTTGTAGTCTTTTTTTGTGCATGCTGCTTTGGTCTAACATTTTATTTTATTTTATTTTGTATTATTATTATGTTTTGAGACAGAGTCTCACTTTGTTGCCCAGATATTAGAGTGCCATGGCATCAGCCTACCTCACAGCAACCTCAAACTCCTGGGCTCAAGAGATCCTCCTGCCTCAGCCTCCCGAGTAGCTGGGACTATAGGCATGCACCACCATGCCTGGATTATTTTTTCTATATATATTAGTTGGCCAATTCATTTCTTTGTATTTTTAGTAGAGATGGGGTCTCGCTCTTGCTCAGGCTGGTTTCAAACTCCTGATCTTGAGCAATCCGCCCGCCTCGGCCTCCCAAAGTGCTAGGATTACAGGTGTGAGCCACCACACCGGCCAGGTCTCTAACATTTTTTAAATATGGCACTAGCCACATTTGAAGTGCTCCACAGGCTAGCAGCTACTGAATTGGACAGCACAGCTTGAAGTGTTTGCTTTTCCTCCAGAGCAATTAATCTACTGAGCTGAGAAATAGCACCCTGCACAAGGCAGGCACAACTGGAACTGTCCTAGTTTACCACTGTGCTGGTGACTTACTTGAAAGTCCTGCCTCCATTTGATACTACGACAAACCAGCAATGTGAAAATTGGCTGCTATATGGAGAGATCCAGAGCGTGCTTGTTTATGGACTTACAAGAGAACTGCAGAAAAGATAGTTTGCTTTGCTTTCTGGGACGTTTTGTTTATTTCTGGCTGGGGAAGCAAAGAGTAAGCAAAGAGATCCTAGATGGAGGAGAGAAATATTGAAGTAGCAGGGAGGGGCGTGGCAAAAGAGAAATTAACAAAGAGGCATCTGCGTTTAGGAGAAAAATATGATTTTTATCTTGGGACTTTTTAAATCTTTACATCACCATATCCTAAGGCCAAACAATTTTTTCCCCGGTAGAAATATGAGAGGTTGAACATTTTATATGCCAAGTGCAAAAGGGCCACATGTCCCTCTTCCCACTGCCCTGTCTATAGCACAAGTACACTAAATTATAGAGTTATAGGCAGAAAGGCAAGCAAAGAATTAAAATCAAACATTGGCTTCCTTTATAGTGTAGTGACAGATTAATAAGAGGGTTGATTAGTCTGAAATGCTTGCTGTTTGGTCACTTCTAAATAGCTGTGCTTGCATACATTTGCTTCAGTTTGATGAATATTTAGTGAGTATGGTATTAGGTACCTACAAATGGAAAGATGATGTTGGCCAGGCGCGGTGGCTCACGCCTCTAATCCTAGCACTCTGGGAGGCCAAGGCAGGAGGATCACTCAAGGTCAGGAGGTTCGAAACCAGCCTGAGCAAGAGCGAGACTCCATCTCTACTATAAATAGAAAGAAATTAATTAGCCAACTAAAAGTATATAGAAAAAATTAGCCGGGCATGGTGGCGCATGCCTGTAGTCCCAGCTACTTGGGAGGCTGAGGGAGGTGGATTGCTTGAGCCCAGGAGTTTGAGGTTGCTGTGAGCTGGGCTGACACCATGGCACTCTAGATTAGGCAACAGAGTGAGACTCTATCTCAAAAAAAAAAAAAGAAAAAGAAAGAAAGATGATGTTAGGAGGGGCCCTGCCCAGCCAGTGAAGCGTAGAAGACAGACACTGCCATAACCAGTTCTATTCAAGCCAGTGAGTGCAATCAATCAATAAATCAATAAAATAGCAAGGAAAGGACTTCATTCCACAGTGGGATGGTGATGAGGGTAAACTTTGGGGACAGAGTTGAAAAAGAAAGTTGGAGTTAGCCAAGTGAAGTAGGAGGTATGTCCCTCCAGGTATAGGACAGAATGACCACAGATGAAAATGTGAGTGACTGACCATCTATGAGCAAGAACTTCGAAGGTGCAACTTTGTACATCCAGAGGCATTAGCCATTTATTACCTGTGTGATTTATCACCTGTGTGCTAGGAGGTCCTGACTCAAGGGGTGAGGGGCGTGGGCAATATACATAACCTTAACGCTGATACCCCCATAGTACGCTAAAATAAAAAAAATATATAATAAAAATAAAAAAATAAAGGTACTCACCAATTGGCTTTGGTGTTTACAGCAGTTGCACATGGTAACGTTGGAAATTTAGTAACATCGGAAATTTAGTAACATTAAGCAACTCCTTTTATGCTTTAATTTGTATACATATATGTGTGTAGATGTAATGTATGAAATGCAGTGTTGATTCTTTACATGGGTAATTAGTAAATATGAGAACTACAAATAGTTTTAATTAGAAGTTTTTAACAATATTTAATTCATCCTCAAAATATTAAGTAATTTAAAAGCAGAAAAGGTGTAATAGGAAAAAAGAAAATATTAAGTAAAAATGTGACTCCATTTAAAATGTTTTTACTTAAATAGTTCATATACATTGGTTACAACTTATGTTAACATTTTCATTTTAATAGAAAAATTTTAAATTTTTGACAAAAGATGTTTTGAAATTACACACAAAACAATTTTTGTACTTTAATATTTAGCTTATTTTACCTTTCTAATGAAACATTTAAATTTTGTACATTCTACTTTTTAATCCTTTAAATAAAGTGTTGGCAAACTACAACTCACAATTTAAATGATTTTAAAATCAGTTATCTAAATTTATAGCTAAGTAGCTATAGAAAAACAACTTAAAGTAGACTAACAGAAATAATAAAGAATGGAAATTAGTACATTAGATAAGGACAAATAATACAGAAAATCAAATAAGTCAAAATCTTTTAAACTATTAGCCAACTGAATCTAAATATAAATATACAACATATATTACATATAAATATATATTATATATAATATTTATATATTATAGATTATGTAAAAATATATATAATCTATAATATATATAATATTTATATATATATAAGGGCTGTCCAGAAAGTATCAAGCCATGTAACCATTCTCATTATATTAACAATGGCTGGATACTTTCCAGACAGCCTGTATATATATATATATATATATATATATATATACATACACACACACACACACACATATACATACACATACATATATACATATATATGAATAACACATCATGCACATGTGGAGCTTATCTCAGAAAACATTAAAAAAATATGACAACCTTCTGGTTATAGTAGATAAGAAATAAGAAAAAAACATTTTACCCATCTCAAAAACAAAAAAGGAATCACAATCATAGACTATAAATATAGAAGTGATAATAAGAGAATATTACAACTTTATGCCAATAAAACTGACAATTTAAGTGAAATGGGAAAAATGTGTTGAAAGACACAAATGACTAAGAACCAACATGGGAAGAAATAGAAACCCTGAATAGCTCTGTATCTATTTAAATAATTGGATTTTTAATAAAAAATCTTTCTACATAGAAAACCTCAAGCCAGATGGTTTTACTCTTGAATTCTATCAAGCCTTTAAAGAATAAATAATGTTAATTTAATGAAAACACTCTTAAGAAATAAAAAAGGAGATCCCTGGATATGATAAACTTCAAAATATTTCCAAGTTTTCTTGTGATTCATAAGAAATCTTTTTCCTGTGATTTGAAAGAAATTTTAAATGATAAAAAAAAAAAAACACCTGGACACATTATAGTCAAACCGCTGAAAACCTAAGGTAAAAAAGAAGAGACTTTACTTACAGAAGAAGAAAAATAAGAATTACAGCAGACCTGTTGGAAGAACTATGTAAGCCATACAATGTGTTTAAAGTACTGAAAGGCAAAAAATAAAGATTTTTTTTCAGACAAAAGCTGAAAGGATCCACTGCCAGAAGATCTGCACTATAAAAATGTTAAAGCAAATTCTTTTGTCAGAAGGAAACTATTCTAGATGGAAATCTGCATGTACACATGAAAAATGAATATGGTACTAGACATGGTAAAAATGATGGTAAATATAAAATATTTTAAATGTTTTAATCTCATTAAAAATAACTGGTTAAAGCAAAACATGTAATAAGGCACTGTGAAGTTTATAATATATGCAGAAGTTAAATGTGTAACAATAACACAATAGAAAGGATACATTGACAGTATACTATTTTTTTTTTTATTATTTTTTAGAGATTGAGTCTTACTCTGTCCCCCAGGTTGGAGTGCAGTGGCATGATTATAGCTCACTGTAACCTTGAACTCTTGGGCTTGAGTGATCCTTCTGGCTCAGCCTCCTGAGTAGCTAGGGCTACAGGCACATGCCACCATATCTGGCTGATTTTTAAATTTTTTGTAGAGATGGGATCTCACTATCCTTTCCAGGCTGGTCTCAAACTCCTGGCCTTAAATGATCCTCCCACCATGGCCTCCCAAGGTGCAGGGATTATGGGCATGAGCCACCACACCTGGCAGGCACTGTTTTAAGGTTCTTACACAATTGGTAAAGTGGTATAATATTATTTGAATGCAAACTGTAATAAGTTAAAAATGTATATAATAAACCCTAGAGCCACCACTAAAAATTTTAAAATGAGATGTAACAAGCCAGTAGTAAAGATTAAAAAACCAAAATACTAAAACATACTCATTACTATAGAAAAGTGCAGGAAAAGAGGGGGAAGAAAAACAAAGAACAGATGGGAATATGGAAGACAAATAGTGTACTATTAGATTTAAATCTAACCATATCAATAATTAGGTTAATGTAAATAGACTAACCCAGTTAAAAGCCAGAGATTGTCAGCTTGGACAAAAGGCAAAACATATCTATTATATTCTGCCTACAAGAAACCTATCATAACATAAATACATAGATTCAAAGTAAAATGATAGAAAAAGATGCACCATGCAAGTATTAACCAAAAGAAAACTGAAATGGCTTTATTAATATCATTGTAGACTTTAGAACAAGGTATATTACCAGAAATAAAGACATACTATATAATGCTTAAGGAGTTAATTCATGATAAAGCTATAATAATTCTAATAACATCTTCAAAATACATGAAGCAAAAATGAGAACTGGAAGTTAAAACACAAATTCACAATATTACTTGGAGATTTCAACATTCCTTTTTCATTGATTGATTGAATAGGCAAAAAAAAAAAAATCAATATGGATATAGAAGACCTAAAAAACACTATAAGCAACTTAATCTCATTTGGGTTTGTCTAACATTCCACCCAACAATAGTTTCAGCTAAGAACAGGGGTTCCATAACAACGAAGTATGGACAATTAGGAATCTTAGCTACAGATAGCCTGGCTACTTTGAATGTGTAAATTCAAATGTGTTTCTTAATAAAGTGAATTTCATTAGTTTATAGTCCTTTGACACACGAGCACACGTGTGTGTGTGTGTGTGTGTGTGTGTGTATGTTCCATAGAAAAAAGTTAAGTTGGCTTGGCAAGAAAAAGCACAGGAGGTCAACGCCTTTGCTTATAAACAGGATATTCTTATCTAAAGACACATCAGGTCTATAGGAGAGTAAAAGATAGGGTAAATTGGGTATGTTTCATAGTCTATTGTCTGTCCATCCGTTTTTCTTCCAACTCTACTTTCAAGCTATACTGAATTTCTTCTCTTCTATCTTTGTATTTTCTTTCTGCCTAGAACAATGTTTCTGGTCTTTAAAATTTTCTCCCATGATATTTGTACTCACTCTCATTATTCTTCACCTGGTCTTCTCTGCTCTGCTGTGTACTTTAAGTATAGGAGCCATACTTTGTTTCATGCTATTATGTCTATTGCCCTGGATTATAGTAGGTGTGTGCACACACACACATAAAATGGCATGAATTAATAAATTTTCTGCTATTCATAGCTATGTGTGAGATCAGCCCTACTTCTAGAAAGTACATTGCTGTAGTCGTTATAGCATGCAAGCAAAACAAATATCTGTTTTTCCAACCTACAATACAACCCAGCCTTAACCTGTGTGGCAGGGTTCTTTGAAGTATACCAGACAGACAACTTGGGTGCACTAAAAAGGAGTCTTAGAATTGGGGTTTAAAAGACATGTGGTTGGGCCAGGCAGTAATCCTAGCACTCTGGGAGACTGAGGTGGGAGGATTACACAAGGTCAGGAGTTCGAGACCAGCCTAAGCAAGAGCAAGATTCCCGTCTTCACTAAAAAAAATAGAAATTAGCCAGACAGCTAAAAATATATAGAGAAAAAAATTAGCCAGGCATGGTGGCACATGCCTGTAGTCCCAGCTACTCAGGACGCTGAGGTAGTAAGATTGTTTGAGCGCAGGAGCTGAAGTTGCTGTGAGCTAGGCTGACACCACAGCCCTCTAGCCTGGGCAACAGAGCGAGACTCTATCTCAAAAAAAAAAAAAAAAAAAAAGACACGTGGTTAAGTCCTGCTTGTAACACTAGCTGCTATTCGGCTTGGTTAAGTCAGTTTGTGCTACCTGTTCAAAATCCACCCTCCTTTTCTCCCCAAGGCACAAAACTGGGACTATTTCTCCATCTTGCAGGTTTAGCCATATGACAGAATGCTAGCCAGTGAAACATAAGTGGGAGCATACCACCTCCAAGTTTGGCCAATAAAACCTTGTGTGCTCTACCATCTATCGCTACATATGTGCTAACTGTGGTGACATGAAGCCACATTGTAAAGATGGTAGCTAGGACTCAAGTCTTGGCTCCTAAATGTCAGAGTCCAACAACATAGCTACTTCTGATAGGGAACTTGTACTCCAATATCAGAGGAATATATTTCTGTTTAATCTATTAAATATTTAGGGTTATTTTCACAGCAGTTTGACTTACCCTAACTAACATAGGGAATAGTAATGTCTACCTCACAGACAAAATAATGTATATAAATACTTAACACAAACCCTGGTACTTCATGTGTAAACAAAGTATCAGTTGTTATAACAGAGTTCGGATGAGAAATAAATAAGATAGCAAATGAATGTGCTTTATAAACTAAAAAGTTCTGTGTAATATTATATATTCCAGAGCTCTGTCTATTGACTAGTTCTAAGAATTCATGAAACTGAACTTCTAATGAAGTCTTTTCCCTGAAAGTGGAATTAATCTTTTCCCTGGTCACTTGTACATTTCAATTCTAACCTCTCACTATACACACACATACACTCAACCCTCTTATAATAATGGGTTTGCTTGCATCTTCATATGCTTTTAAATAACAATCTGTAATTCAGAGCATGCACTTCATAGTATAGGTTTACAAAAATCAAACGTGCAACTTCATGAAATGCATCATACCAAGTCAGGCCAGTGGCCAATACAAATATTGGGAATATGAAATGCTATTAATAACGTCAGAAATCCAGAACTGTTGGGGTGAAAAATGACTTACTAAGTAAAATGAGAAATCATACATGTGTACCTATCCTAAAAAGCTCCTACTTTAAGGTCTTAAATGTAACCACAGATCTGCAGGCAGGAGAGGAAGAATAAAGTGATTGCAATCATTGTTTCTGCCACTTATAGAAAAAGAAAATACTCCTTTAAATGTCTGGCTTCTTTAGCTACTGTTTCTTATCCATCCCAGTTCTCATTTCAGAACATTAGTAATGCCCAGAATATGCCTGTCCATTACAAGGACTAATGAGCACAAGGAAGCTAGCTAACATACAGCTTGAAGAAATTAGTCATCTGCATTTGAATGCTTTTGCTGACGATGGTACATCCATTATTGCTTGGAATCTCCTGCATCTGCATAACTTTTAACATTAAATGAATTAGGCTTCACTTATCAAATTTTTGCTTTTATCTGTGGCTTTTAAATATTGCGTAAGTCAAAATAGGTGAAAAACAAGAAAATCGACCACGGTGAAAGGCATTCATAAGTTTCCCAAGCCTTTTTATTCTGACATTGCTCCCTTTTATAGGAGTAACACTTTGTAACTTTTTATTTGAAATCTTTTACAAGCCAGACAAGAGTCTGAATGAATACACTGTATTGTGTTAGTATTCAATACATTCTAGTTAAATTAGAGTGAGCTATAATAGAAGGATTAAAAAATGTTCTCATGGGAGTCATGATTAGGTAAATGTTGTCTTTGTATGTTAAAATTTGCAAAGTTGTATGTTGTGTTTTAAGACACATGAAGACAGACCATTCATTCATTCACTTATGAAACAAGTATTTTCAAGCTCCAACTAAGTGCCAGGTGCCATGCTCATACTTGGGATACTAAGATGAAAAAGACAAAATCACTGTCCTCAAGGAACTCAGTCCAATGATGGAGAAAAACATAAAAACAAAGAGTCCATATCATAAGTTATATGAGATGAATATCGTATATCTCATTTGAACATTTAATTCAAACTTTACTTGCCCTATGGCTGTAAGTATAAACATTATTAAAATTTATTTTCAAAGTTGTTTTGATATTCTGTGGTCTCTTTAAAAATCTGATGGAAGATAAAATTCTACTTCCCAAATGGTCATAATTGAAAGCGAATGCACAAATAATTAAGTATGCTATAAGAAATCAGACAGATGTCATGGGAAAACACTAAGTTTTGCCAAATCTGGCTTTTTAAAAAGACTTTTTAGAATCAATGCTTCCTCTCTCCCTCCCTTTCTCCTTCCTTCCTCCTTTTCCTGTATTAATTGGCTTCTAAGTGCTCACTAACTAGACTGTAAGCCCCAAGGGGGCAGTGACCTGGTCTTTGTTGGTTGTGTTCAGCCAGTGGCACAAAATAGAAGTTTAATTCATACTTTATTGAATGAATATTGAAAGAACTTGGAGGGCAATTTGCCAGATAGATTCTGAGTGCGCCCTGGTCAATAAGTGTCATTCCTATCCACATAGAACGTACAGACTAATCTAGAACTAGATTGAATGTTATTCCTGAGATTTGAATACACTCTCAAGGAAATTCAACAGTTTCATGAAATGAATAGGCCTAGGAGAGTAATACTGTGAACAGATCATGGGACTAAGCTAAACTGTAAGTCCAAAATTTTAAATGAAATTTCTTTTCCATTTTCACATACATTTGCATATATACATATATATAACAGTACTGCTGATTGTTATAAATAAAAATTTATTTTACAAATCTTAGGGTGCTGGGGAGTCCCCCAACCATGGCTATGCGACAGATAGAGCCCACTTCCCTTGCCTTCCGGACCCCCACCCACACCCTAAGTCGCAGGCTCCCAGGGGAACAAAAATGCCCCACCCCTTATAGAAATCATTATTACAAACCACTATGTCAATGCTTATTTTTAAAATTCAGTAAAATTTAAATAAAAATGGTATTTAACACCAAAGATTAGGAAAATCAATGACACTTTGGAGAAACCCATAATAAATCTTGTACCATACCAAGACCTGCTCTTTAAGTCTGGCTCAAACCACTGTATGGTGGAGATAGGTTTAAAATAGCTATGTTTATCTTTGAGAATAAGTACTGTGTCTCATAATAATTTAATATCTCATAGCAAAATATAGAAGGCTGCTGAAGTCTGCTATAGTTAAATTTTTTTGCATGTATAAAAAACTGTTCCATTTTGTTGCAAAAGAACACAGATGCCTGCAAAACTTTATGGAGATTTCCATTGTAGTAAAATTTGTTGAAGTGAGATGGATCCTCTCATATAAAAATGTGTCTTATTAGGAGTATCTGCATGGTCTCTTCTAAGTGAAACATTCTTGCTACGGCCACTACTGTGTTATCAGGAGTTGAGGATCTTAAAGGAAGTGCTTATTTTGTCCGAAATGTGATACTGAGACTTCTCAACCCTATAGAAAAAGTCCGTCTGTGCGAGGAAAGAAGTGCTAGTTGACAAAGACTAAGGCAGCCAGAAGTCATGAAGGAAAACAATCAGGCTCAGGTTGGGCCAATTTGAGCCTCGCTGAAGAAGCCAGGTGCTGGCGATCCTTGGCTCATCGGCCCCATTTATTCCCTGGCGCCTGGTTTGCGACAGAGTCAAGGGTCTTTAACTGCCCAGGGGATGCTCCTTGCAGACAATTGCTTCTGGGGCTGCCGGGAACCTTCGCTGGTTTAAGACTTTCGCTGCAGGAACCCAGCCTGCCCAGCCTCCTCTCTGAAGTTAGGGACCTGCCCTCGCCCGCCCGAGGCTGTCGGGGTCCCCGGGAGGTGGCTGGGGGCCCGGGGAGCTGAGCTCGCCAGCGAGAGAGGCACCTCCCGGGCGCCAGGCCTGGCTTTCGTGGCTTTGAAAACTTTCCAGCGCCTGTGCCACGGCGACGCGCGGCGGCTGGGTCGGAGCCCACGCGGCCGCGCCTCCTGCGAGGAACTTTTCGGCGCATCGGCTGCTTGTCACTCTCGCTTCCAGACGCGCCTCCCCCTGGCTGGCGCTCCCGGGACAGGCTCCCTCCCTCCCTCGCTGCGGGCGAGGACCTTCCCGGGCGCCCGCGGCTCCCGATCCCGCCGCGCCCGCTCCGCTCCGCCTGGCCCGGCCACCCCGCCCAGAAGGGCGCCCCTCTCCGCGGCCCCAGCCGCGCGCCCGCGCTGCCACCTCCCGGCCCCCGCGCGGCCGCCTCGCCTCGCCGCATGGCCCGGCCGCGTCCCGCGCGCTGAGAGCCGGGCAGCGCCGCGCCGATCCCGGGGCGCTGCGCCCGGAGACCCGGCCCGAGCCCCCGGCCGCCCCCGGCGCCGAGCGGGGCGGGGGCGAGGAGGAGGAGGAGGAGGAGCGGGGGACCCGCCGCCAGGGGCTGGCCGCGCGCTCGCAGCCGACTTTTCGCCAATGGTCCAAAGCGACATGTCCAAGTCGCCTCCCACAGCGGCGGCGGCGGTGGCGCGGGAGGTCCAGATGGAGCTGCTGGAGAACGCGGCTGCCGCGGGGGCGCTCGGAGCCGCCGCACAGGTAGCGAGCGCGCCGCGCCCTCTCCTGCCTTTGTGAGCCGCGGGCCGCCGCGCCCCGCGCCCCATCCCCGGCCGCGCGCCCTCCCGCCGGGTCCCCGCCGCCGCGCCCCGCGCCGCCCTCTCGCCCTCCCGGCGCCGGGGCCGCTGCCCCTGTGCGCCTTGCCCGGCTCCTCTCCGGCTTCCATTTTTCTCTGCTTCCGAAAAGCCAGCGGGACAGGGCGGGGGAGACCTGCGGGGCTTCCGAGCTCCCCCCCGGGCGGCCCCCCTCGCCCCTTCCCGGGAGAGGCACATGGAGAGACATGAACCAGGCGAGCGGACTGGACCTGCTCAAGATCGTGAGTGCGGGCGGGCGGGACGGGCTCGGCTCCCGCGGCGCTTCCTCCCACGCAGACCCCTCGGCCGGGCCGGGCGCGGGGCGGGGGAGGGGGCAGAGGTGGGCGTGGGGGCGTCCTGCCGGGTCCCTGTCTCCCCGCCGCCACCCTCCGCACCTGGGGCGTGACGCCGCCCTGACAGCTCCCTGTCCTGTCCCCTCGGCCACTTGCCAAGGTTTGCCGGGACCCTGCTCCTTTCCCTGGAGAACAGAGCGAGCTGGGGACGAGAAAGTTTTTATTTTTCCAATTCCCCTGAAACGTTAGCCATTTCGGGGAACGCCAGGATCCCCCTTCTCTCCGATGAGTATTCGCGGTGGCTGGAAAAACTCAGCTTCGCTGCCGGTTGTGAAATAGGAGCTGTGAGTTGTAGGCGTTGGGCAACGATAAGGTGGCTTTTACGTAAGGCTTTGGCAGGTACAGTCTGGATCACAGACACCTCCAGGTGTCGGCGGTAAGGAGTCTCTCAACTTTTAGCCTGGCAGGAGAGTAAGTGACTTCAGCTGTGGGCCGGTTGGCAAGTGATGTGAAGAGGTCACAGGGTCACATTTCAAGCATGATTTTGGAGAAATGTTTCTTCTGCTGCTAATAATACCGGCTTGTTGATTTCAGGTCTACATGTGCCACACTGTACATTGTGGTCAGAGACACGTGTGTGTGCATGTGTCTATATACACCTGTATACACACACATACATGTGTGTACAGACGCTAGAGGGACCGTTTACTGTAGTCATGGGACGGGAGAGGACAACCTCATAATACAGGTTGCAAATGTTTTGCTGCTGTTGTTTCACTAGGTGAGAATGGAATGCTCTAGATGTTTTGGTGACTCGTAATCATGGCAGGTCCGGTGGCATAATAGAGCTTTATTGAACTTTCTTTAACCACTAGGAAGCAAATGTGCTGGCTTAAAACACAGAACTCACTTTGACTCAAGATGGGGGAAGAATGTAGAAACGAAGGACGTGTGTTACTAGTAAGCCCATGGCGTTGGTAGTGGTACAACAGCTAGATTTCTTCAGTCTGC